>BMAV01019327.1:0-47404 GCA_019973955.1 Trichonephila inaurata madagascariensis
GGAACCGTAATTTTGAAAAAGCGTGTAAATGGATAATATTTATGATATTCAGTGTCACTTAGATTAAAAAAATGTATAAAAATTTTTTTAAGAATACTATTACAAAAAAATTTATTTAAGAAATTTTTTGAAAAAAAAATGAACATAAAAGGGACCCATTTTCAAAATATTCTCCATTTGTGAAAAATGCTTCTAATAATAAATTTGTTTATATATAGCTCGACCTCTGTACGGCTGAACTAAAATTTTAAAAATAAAACTTAGAAGTGGGTTTATTCATTTTTTATATAGCAGAGGCGAGAAATAAAAAAAAACCCATCATTATTTCAAGGGGTTGTAATTTGAAAATAATGAATTTTTTCAAAAATCATAGTTGGTCTGTAAAAGGTCTGAGGTATATACAGGAAAACTATTATTATAATAGAAGCATTGTTCACAAAAGGAGAACTTTTTGAATAAAGTTTATTCTAAGAAATTTTTTTTCCCAAAAATTTGTATTTAAAAAAATTTTTTTAAAAAATGTCCTTAAAGAAATTTTATACATGTATTCTAATCTAAGTGGCACTAAATATCATGAAAATTATCCATTTATGCGCTTTTTAAAATCACGATTTCGAACGTAGTCGGATACCTTAACTAATATTTCGTCTTAAGCGTTTTCACGTTAAACGCATTTCACTGTATTTTTATGCCACGAATGCTCCTTCAATAGTGACACAGAGGAACATTTGTATGTAAGACATCATTTTTTGCCCAAAGGGTTTTGATTGAAGAGAAAGCCGAATCTGGTTTTTTTTCACAAATGAAATCATCCATTAAATTAAATTTGAGGGAGGGAAAAACAAACCTCCCAGTATAAAAATCAAAAAGTATTTTGGAAACGTTTTTCCCCGAGTAAAGGATCTTCCTAGAAGTAGCAGGGCCAATTTAGGAAGAACATTTCGGCAATTGTTTTAAAACCCAAATCAACATTTAAAACTCGTGAACTTCAACTATCAAACGAGTTTGGTAACTTCTTTAAAAAGGTTAGGGGGAAAAAGCAAGGTATATGAACTTTTTTCTACCGCATTAATTTACGCAAATTTTTTTATGCAATATTTTTTCCAATCACGATTAAAATGGGATATCCCAAATAAAAAAAATCCTTGGGAAATTTAATTTATTAGACCTAATTAATTAAATTAAAATTTTAAAGTACCGTCAGTCCAAAAAGGGTCTCAAATACTCATAACACAGTTTTTCCCAAACCGGGAGCCCCCCCCTGGGGGCGTGAAAACCCTTTTGGGGGGGTCCACCAAAAAGTCGAGAAAAAAAAGATTTTTTATAAAAAATTTACTTAAAGGAAGCAAAAAAAATCATTTCTGATAAAAAAAATCCCGTTTAAATATTGTTGTCTGTCCAATTTTAAAATTAAAAAAAAAAAGCAAATGAACTTTTCTTATTACTTAAAAGTATATATATATATATATAAATTTATTTAAAATATCCATTACTTAAAAAAACTTATTTTTTAAATACTTTATTATTTGAAAGTAAATATAAAAAATTTTTAATTTTTTCTTGATAATTTGGGGTTTTTTATTATTAAAATAGTGTTGTAGTTTAGCCAAAGACATTATTATTGATTCAATACATTTTATTGGGGGAGGGCAAAAAAATTTTGGTTTGGGAAAATTTGGGCCCCAAGTATTGAAACTTTTGAGAAGCACTGTCATAACACGAAAAGATCGAATGATTTTTTTAACAAAAGTTTTAACCTTTTTGCAAATAACCAGAGAAACTAATGTTTTACAGCACAAATATTTACTCTTAAAGAAATTTGTTTTAATTTTTTTAACTTTTTTTCACATAAACTTAATTTGATGATATTCAAAGAAACAGTTTTTTTTTTCCCATTAATACACAGAAATTCATTACACGTTATGATTTTTAGGAGGTTTCGATTGAATGTTTTTTTAAAATACGAATCCTAGGGTAAGAAAAAGCTTTTTTTTCTGAACAAAACACGACCCGAGTCTTGTTGCCCCCTTTACGTCATCTTAAAAATCAACGGTTCCAACATACTAGGGCCCCTTTATCTGAAAATTCATCTATTAGACATCTCTGATTTAAGATGGCAGGTTCGAAAAATTCAAAGTTTTTAAGACAGAGTTTCTTTTTTCCTGACATTTTAAGAAAAGCAAATATAATAATAATTATTATAACAATAATAGCACCTTGAAAACCTTCTACTATTGTTGTCTCAGTTACACATCAGGAAATTAAAATGCTGTTAATTTTTGAAATAAGAATAGATATTTTACTTAATGCTGTGGCAAAAAATAAGCTCATCAGATTCAAAGTTCAAAATTTTTTGAAAACTTTAAAATAAAACAATAAAAAAGCAAAATAAATAAGTTAAGCTAAAGAAATGCCAAAAAAGCATGTCTATTGCGCTATAGGGATGACTCCAACACAACAAAACACAATAATAAGCTTCACGGACGAAAAAAAAAACAATTAAGTTCTTAACCCCAATACCTATGTGTTGTCGGTACTTGTAAGTACCACAAAGTTATTCTACCGTATATTTAATTATAAAACACTGTTCATTTAAAAAAATAAATAGTCTTTTTTTCCAAAGGTCTTCCTTAACATATAAAATACAAAACACAATATATATATAAAAAAAACATTTCAAAACCTTTTTACATTAATTTACTTTTTGGAATAAAATGAAAAATTTTCCCAAACCCCAATCAAAATGTCAGCTAAAAAACGCAATTTCTTCAAAAAAAACTATTTGTCTTCCCGGGGCAAAAAATCCCCATCATAAAACCCCGTGATGTTTATGTATTTTAAAAAAGGGATTAAAAAAGAATATTCCTGTTAAGTATCGTCAAAGTATTCAAAATTGGTTATTCTATGAAATTTTTTTAAAGTGAGTGGTATTTTTATAAGTACCGCCCCCGGGTTTAAGGGTTAAAGAACACTTGGTGGGAGGTAAATACCCCCTTAGACAAAACTAAAAAGGGGGACCAAAACTTTGAAATTTTACCAAGGTAAATGGTTTTTTTAAAAGTTCCCCATATTCCCAAAACCATCAAAAAAAAACATGTTTTTAAAAAAAGTATGAGCACAAAAACATTTAAAATCAAGGCAAGTTTTTGGGCTCACCCCATATTACTAGATTCATGGGGCGGAACCCCCCAGCAAAAGAGGGAGTTTTTAATTCAACAGAAAAAAAAGGAAAGTTGCCCCTTTTTCCCTGTGCCAAACGTATCATTAAAAAAAAATAAAATTTTTATTCGTGAGGGGGGCCAGGGTCAAAAGTCCCCCCTTTTTTGGGAATCATTCTTCAATACACTGCCTAACGTATTTTTTTGTTTTTTCCCCGTTTTTGGGGAAAAAAAACAATAAAAAAATTAATTATTGAATAAAAAATTAGATTAATTATAAAATTAATTATTAATAACAAATAATAATTAAATTTTACGTAATACATAAATTTGATTATAACCAATCGAAAAAAAATTGCGCCATGGGGGGGTGGGTTTGGGTTTCTAGGGCCCCCCCTTTGTGTGGCCACTGATCTCCCCACTTCCCCCCCAATGCAAGGGGGAGAAACCCCAAAAAAGATCTGGTAAAATAATCCCTTTAAAAATCTTCCCATGTGGCCAAGACGAAAAGCAATTGCCGAGTTTCGTCTGGCTACTGGGCAAGATTTTTCCCCAAACACTTATCAATTCATGTTGCTCAGGCCCCCCCGACCTCTGTGATATTTGGGAAAGGGTTTTGGGTGCTGACCAATTACCGCCGCCCAGCAAAAATGCCCTACTTTTTTAAAATCTTAATTGGGCAAGCTAGGGACTTATTTTCCAAAAGGGCTTTTCTCGCCACGTTGTTACTTTCTACTTGTTTGTTCTGACTGTTTTTGTTTTTGTCCCCACCCCCTTGTGGTGTAGTGGTCTTATGTAACCCCGACCATTGGGAAATTTTTATTTTTTTTGTTTAAAAAAGAAGAAAAAAATCAATGAAAGGGGCCTTTCCTTTTTCGATAGAGGGCTGGGCACGTCTTGAAAAAAAAAACAAAAAACCATGAATGAAAACAACCTTTTGAACTTCTATAAATTTTAATTTATAACCTCAATAATAATAACCAAATGGGCATTACACACCATTTACGGCCAAACACTAGACAAATAACATTTTTATGCATCTATATGGATTTGGGGGGAAGCTATCGGTAGTCTCAGTGTGTTTTTCTACGTATCCATTTTATATTGAATTAAACCCGTTTCTATCAAACCCCCGGGCGCTGCTTTCCCCTTTTTTGGGTTTGGGGAAACGCGGCGTTGAGAGTTTGAGATGACGTTAAAAAAATTTTCTCTCCAAGAATCAAAAAAAAAAAACCCGCTATTGCCAAATTCAGTTATCTAAATACATGGTCGAACCTTGAAAATTTTATGTCTCTGTAATCTAAGACTATCGGAAAAGAAATCTAATTACTTTAAAAAATGAAATAAATTTAAGTAATAAAAACAATTTGTGTAAAAAGAAAAATATAAATAAATTAAAAGGGACATGAATTAAAAAAATATTAAAAAAGCAATCTGTTTACTCCTCATTAAGCCAAAACAAATGGAAGTTTAGGAATCACGTTCCTTGAAATGACTGTTTATGTGTACATTCTTTAATGAAATCAATAACATATTATAAACAAAAATTATGAAAACAATATGCATAACATTTATAATTTTTTTTTTAAAAAAAAGGTAAAGTGTAAAAACATTATAATTCATAAACTATAACAGATGAAGATAATATTTAAAAATAACAAGTAGTTACATCTATCATTAAGTGAAATAAATAATAAATATTAAGATGTAAATTAATTCTAACTGACATTGCCCTTATTACAAATGTAGGGAGCAATTTAAATTTAGCAAAAGTATAATCTCTTAATTTTTTACTTAATTAGTGATGGATATCAATTATTTAGTAATTTCTATGAATAGTTTCAACAGCACAAAAATATTCAATGCAACACATTGCAAAACACAACTTTAGGAGCAAAAAAAAAAAAAGTAATATAAAAATTTTTTTTTTAAGTCAATTCCTACTTAGATCAACAAAGAAATTTTTTATTTTTTAGCTACTTTTTATTAAATAGTTACAATTAATATAAATATGTATATACAAAGGACGGAATCCCAACATTAAGTGGTAATTAGTTCTTTAATTATCATCAAAGTATCGTATTGTCCTTTTAATTTCAGTCCAACTGAATGCTTTAACACGTGAAAAAAAAACCTTTTCAAGTTTTGACACAAGTCGCCAAATGGTCGCCAACGTGGCTGTGTATTTGTAATTCTTTAAATAATTAGTTTTAATCAATTAATTTTTATTAATTATAATTAAATTATAATATTGTCATCCAAAATAATCATGTATATTAAATTTCAGCTCAATTGAGCGTTGTAAAACGTATTTTATTAACGATTGAAAATTCCACCAAGATAAATAAATAAATTAATTTATAGAGAGTGTGAGCTAATAGTAGGAATTGAAAAAGAAAGAAAACCGCGTCGAAAGTAACAATGAAAACTAAGAATATCGGATATAGTAGTTGTTAAGTGTTTTGCTTCCAGTTCCTTTCCTCCCCTTTCATTTTGTTCCATAACCATGAATAAAAAACGAAAAATATCTATTTCTTCAAAGGAAATGGGAGCAACATGGATCTGAGTAAATATCTACACTCAAATAGGAAGGATACATTTTTGAATGCCGAATCCTTTTTCACCGATTATCATGTTTACTTTTATTTATATCCATGTTTTTCGCTATTTCTTACAAGATCATTGGTTTTTCCTTTTTTCCCTACTGTTTATTTTTTAGAAATAATGTTTCTTTCGATCGGATTTTTTTTGTAGTCAATTTGCTACAACTATATAACCTCTGTTTTTAATATTCCATGAACTAAACAAAGGAATGTTACGGCATCAACATTATCCCAAAAATCTTTTATTATAAAAAAAAAAAAAAATTAAGTCAATTTTTACTTAGATCAACAATGAAAAATTTATTTTAGCTACTTTTTATTAAATAGTCACAATTAATATAAATATGCATATACATAGACAGAATTACAAATTTGGCTTAATTTTTTTTAATTATCATTAAAGTATCGTAGTCTCCAAAAGAATCCGTACGAAAAATTTCAGTTCATTATTGAATTTTAACGTCGCACTTTTCAGCCACACTAGGTTTTTTGGCGACACCACGTTTTTGCCTTCAAGTGACGGGACGACACCTGAGCTGGCATCCCCTCCCCAACACCACACCAAGGGGGGGAATTTCAGTTTCGACAGATTTAACGCATCACGCCCTACATGGCGGGGTTTTTGGGTACTGGGCCTGAACTCTTTGGAAGGCGCCCCAAAACCGATATCTATACCTCCGGGACCGCGGCCACAAAATTTTTTGAAGTGAATGCTTTAAACGTGAGAAAAAAAAACCCTTTTTGTTTTTACACAAGTCGCCAAAGGGGGCGCTAAGTCGCCAAGTGGTGTATTTGTGATTTTAAAAATTAGTTTTAATCAATTTTTTTATTAATTATAAAAATTATTTTTCATCCAAAAAAATCAGAAAAATTTTTTTCCTTGAGCGCTTTAAAATTTTTTTAAACGCGATTGAAAATTCCACCAAGATAAATAGTGTTAGCTAATAGTAGGAATTCAAAGAGACATTCATTAATAAAAATATTTACCCTAATAGTATCAATTTTAAAAAAGGACTTGAAAAAAAAAGAAACACTATTATAACTAGCTGAAGATATGGCCACACCATAGCTACGAATTCCAAAAAACAGCTCGAACTGTGAAATTATTGTTCGTGAATTCTGTTTTTCAAATCATTAGCCGAAACAGTTATCAAATAGACATTCATAGCAAAAGATTTGCTTAACCGAATATAAAACAATTATAACAGCAAACGATCTACAGTGAAATATGTTTAACGCGAAAACGCTTAAGACGAAATACTGGTTAACACGAAATAATACAACGGTTCCGACAAACTACTTTACATTTTCATGCTTTTTTTTCTCCTAACACGAAAAGAATTTCTTTCTGGGAGTAAGCAAAATGTGGAAAATACCAACCAGATTGGTCGGTCCTACTCTATCATCGGAAGAATTCGTTGCAGTAGATGATGATAATGTGTATACAACACCAGTTATGGCTGACAGATACTTTGGAGTTTGTTCAAAGCTAAAAAAATATGACTGATGCAGATTCCGACGACAAAAATGAACGTTATTTGAAGTGAGGAACATCATGTAAAATATGCGCAGTTATTTAGACGCACATTCCAATGGTGAAATGGATAACAAAAGGGATGACATCGAACAATTTATTGTCAATGTAATACTAAAAAAACAATACAAAGAAAAATATATCACATTATTTCCCAAAAATGCAAATAATGTTTTTTTTCAAAGAACTTGAAACTTGTGTTCATCCCAAGAAGGGAAATGTTTTCGTGTTAAGCGATTTTCGTTTCATGTTAAGAGAAAAGTTCATGGAAACACATAGTAGTTTGTTGGGACCGTTGTATTATTTCGTGTTAACCGATATTTCGTTTTAAGTAAGCGTTTTTCGCATTAAATATATTTTACTGTATTATTATTAACATTATCATTACTGTCGTTTTTAGGGAGTTGTATCTGCCATTTTTCTCCACTTTCTCTTTAGATGAATAAAGGAATAACTGAACAGAAGTTAGATTGGAAGTAGTCATGTAATTTCATTGGGATTCACAGAGTTTTCAAGGGCTCGAGCCTTTTGTACAACCCCTGCGTTTAAGAGCCGGCCATCCGGTATAGTGGTTAGTGACACTGACTGTGGGGACTGGGTTCGAATCCCGGAGAAGACATGGATATTTGTAAATGTATAGTGCCTTCACGGCAAGCGGGAACTCTAAAGGCCATATCACACGTACATTTTTGGTGCAAATTTTTGGACCAATTTTTCGTCCTATCTGAGGGTGAAGGGTTGCCGTAAGCAAAATGACATGCTCTGACGTCAGCTGCGCTCTATCTCCATATTGAAAAATTACTCGCCGATTTTTCTGCTTCGGGAAACGAATATCCAAAATTATTTCTTCTATTTCGCTCGCGCTTTTGTTGATGGGCGTTCGCAAAAATGGAGCACCATTCTATTTAAAATATTATACACCATTAAAATATTATGCGAAATATCTGATGCGTTTGACGAAATCGACGCCGCCATCTTGTTTATGACGTAGGGTGCCGAAAAACCCCATTGGCTGGAATTTCGAGCAACTTTTATCTGGAACAACTTTTTGAGCTCACTAGCAAAAGTTTGTTCGAAAGCCGTTGTTATAGTAACTGAGCAAAAATTGCACGAATTGGAAGAAAAATTTCTCGAAAAATGTACGTGTGATACGGCCTTAAATAGCCGTCAAGCCACAAGTCCCCTCGTGAGGTTGGTGGAAGGGGTAAAGAGGTAGGGGACCTCTAACCACCCCCAGGGTGTTCTCCCTCAAAATTGGGGTGGAATTGAGCAACATTGTACTATCGCCTGCATGGTTCTGAAAGATACGGCTAAAGACAGGCATAAAAATCTAGCCCTAAGCAGCGATGAATTTTGTGGTCCTTGATTTGATGTTATTGTCGATCAGGTGGCTTAAGTAACAACAAAAACAACATAAGAGTTTCTAAGCGAACCATCAGTCTGTGATGGATATATCCGTGATCCTTCTAGTAATCCTCTGGGGAAATCTTTGGGCTACAATTCGCGTTATATACAACCAACTCTTCGGAAGAAGAAAATCGTGATAAATTAACTTACTATATATAGTCGAAGTTTTCTAGATATAATAGAGAATAGGAGAAGAGATAAACCCAATTCAGATGAGAGTGTTACGGACAGGTATCATATTTGAATTATTGTGATTAAAGACTTATTAGAAGAAAAGTTTAAAGTGACGATTGTTCACTGAGATTAAGTTAATATTAGATTAAATCGGATGATAGATTAGATCCTTTATAAAGTAAGGATCGAGTTTGATAGTCTCCTAATCTTTCGTGTACTACCGTCGTTGTTCCACTTTCGCTGTTAGCTCCGAGACATTCTCTTAGTATTATTAATTGAATTTGTGTCGTTTTGTCGTGTGATAAATAAATAGATTGATTGGATCATGGCGAGTGTTTCTTTCCTTCCTCCCACATATCTAGGTGTCCAAGAGAGAAGTGATAACCTCTCACAAGTCTACCAAAATTATACACAAATAATACAAAATGTATACAAAACTTCTTCATTTTGAATTATTAAATTCCCATGTAAATATATAACCGTTAAAATCTTGTTGAGTAAATTTAAATTAATACGAAATACACATACATAGAATTATTTTAAAAAGCTTTCCCTTTTACAAATCTTTCCTTCTATCCTGTAAAATGTGATAACTGAAATACACAAAATTGGTTACACATTTAAAAGTAATTATAATCAAACATTCCAAATGACTTAAAGGCGAATTTTTCGACAGCTGAAACTCGTAGAACTTTATTTAATCTCGCTCGTGTCAATTAATGCGTCTTTTCAGCCTTTTCCTCCTCATGAAAAGCGGAAGCCGATAAAAATGGCGCAGTATTCGGTGAAGTGTGCTGGAAGGATAAGATTCGTTTTCTGCATTTATTTATTTGACAACCACTTGGAGGCAAGTTAAATTACATTTTGAGAAAATTAAATATTCTTCGTGGAGCGGGGCCTTTCCGGGTCTCGTTAAAAAGTTATCTGTGGGCTCTTTGACAGCTATGAAAATACGTTCGAAATGAGAGAATGCGACTTTTGTGTTTAAATGGCGTCTTTTATGATCATTGCGAATTTGTGGTTAGTTTTTGTTTTATAGTTTTTAATAGAATACTTTTAAGTGTAGTGAAATGGTAAATATAAATTGATTTTTTAAAAAAAAAAGTACTTGAAAGCAATAAATATTGATATTGAATTTAAAAGGCGAATAATGCCAACAAATACATGTTTAAGGTATCCGACTACTTGCGACAACTTTTTTTATAAAAAAATGGAGATGTGGAAGTTTTTTTTTATTATTTTTTCACTTATTTATTTTATTTTATTATAATTTATTTATTTATTTTTGGTTTTCAGATTTTTCAGTACAATTTAAGAAAAATAAATGCTAAAATTAAGAAGAGAAAAATAAATTATTAGTAAAATGGGGAAAAAATGGGTGAAAGTTTACAAAAAATTACTTAAACTGGGCCCATTCTGTACAAAAAGTTTATGAACAAATTTTTAATTTAGATGCATTGCTTTGCCATTTATTTTTGAATGACTTTCGGGATAAGAGATATTTTAATTTTTACAAAAACTAGAGCACTTAATTTTTATATGAAATTGCTAAAAAAAAAAAAATGGTTATTACATTCGCATAGGGGGACTGTAAATTTGTGATTGATAAATCTGAAGGTTAAAATACTTTTACTATTACTCAGAACATACACAAAAAATTTCAGTTAACTATTTTCAAAACTTTTTGAGCAATCACTCTCTCCGATTGAGCATTTACAAAAATAAAAACGCATTTCGAGTAAAACACATTTTAAAGTATGGCATCTTGCTTAAAGTAGTGGCATCTTCTTTTATATTAAAACACCTGTAGCTTTTGTTCTAGTGGATGGAAAATAATAAACTTGGCATATTTATAAAGCTAATAAGATGGATTATAAAATAAAATCATAAAAAAAATTGTCAATTTTTGACAAAATTCCCAATTTTAGGGTAGTCGGATACCTGAAAGTACTGGAAAGCAATAAACATTGATGTTGAAGTTAAAAAGCGTATACTGTCAACAAATACACGTTTAAACGGTCTTCGAACATTCTTTAAATCATCATATATAAAGAGAGGTACAAAATTACTATTATACAAACCTGTTATACGTCCAGTCCTGACGTATGTTTCTGAGACTTGGACCTTCTTAAATAAAGAAGATGCCAATATGAGAGAAAGATCCTGAAAACCATTTTTGGTTGAACTAAAGAGGGTTATTTTTATAGAAGAAGAACAAGTGCTGTGTGTGTGTGTGTGAAATTTGCAAACATTATAAGGACATGGATGTAATAAAATTCGTTAAATTAAATAGAGTTAGATTTGCAGGGCATATTTGTCACTCTTGGATACTACTAGGCAAACATACGAGATCTTCAGACATAAACTAATGGGTAGTAGAACTAGGGGGCGATCAAGACTTCGATAGCTGGACTCCATTTAAATTCATTTACTGACCATAATTGTATGGAACTTGCAACAAGGACAACTGGTTGGAAAAATATTCTGAAGAAAGGCCAAGGACCACCCGGGGCTGTTCAGTCAACAATGATGAGGATGATGGTGGAAAGCAATAAAAATATTTATAAATATTTTTCTCAGATGGAAAATATTTTCTCCAGATATAATTATTTCCTAATTAGCTTTAATTTATGAATCTTCTAATAGTTAAGGTATCCAAACACTTTGAAGTGACCAATTTTGATCAAAGCACAACTTTTTTTTTATTTTATTGAAGAAAGCAAGCTTTTGGCTTTACAAAACAACTATTACTTTGTTTTTTAGTTTCATAGTAGCTAAGCTACAATAAATTTCATAAAATTAGAAAAAATGGAAGTGAGTCTTTTTTTAATCTAAGAGAAGAGTGGGCATTTTAATTGTGTGTTTAAAATCTATCGAGACAAATCTAAAAACTCAAAATATTATAAATAAATTTCTATGAAGCGCTTTCTCAAACATATTTATATTATTTTCTAGGTAATGTATAAAGAATATTTACTGTATGAATATCTTTTGAGTTATGACCTGTTATTTAAGAAAAGCTTCAGAAATGTCGCCTTTCTTAAAATATTTATTCAAAATGTTCTAAAATTTTCATATTTTGATAAAACATTAAGAATTCAGTACATTCTATAGATAAATGTGTGTGCAGTTTATTTTAATAATATTTTTATTGATATTAGTTAATTTTTTTTGTCTCTAACTGTTTTAAAGAGTTTCTAAAAAATTACTAAAATTTCTTTTAAGTTGTTTTTGTAAAACTTGATAATTTATTTTAAATATTGCTGATTAGGTATTAATATTTATTGGTATTGATCCCTGAAAAAGTATTTATAATGTTTCAGATGGATATTTTTTTTAAAAAAAAAGTATTCTGAACGTGTTTGGATACCTTAAAAATAAAGTTTTATAATATATATCTAAAAATATTTTTTTATGCAGTATTTAATTATTGTTATTGTTATTTCGTAGTTTTATTGAATTTGTACAGTATGTTCAAAGTTGTAGTAGTGATAATCATAACAGATGATTCAATTTATTTTAAGAACGATGTTATCTTTTTTTGTATCTTAGCAAAGTTTTTCATTAATTTTTTATTTAATTTATCTGGAAACAGAAAGTGTAGTGTTATTTTAACTAATGTAATAAAATAGCATTTTTCCCTTTTTTAAAAAACGAATTGCTTTAAAGTTGTTTTTATTTGAAAAAGGGCCATCTGAAAATTAATTACTTAACTAAAAGCCTTTCAGAAATAAAAATATATTTGCATTTTAATTTGTTTAAGAACCCCTCCCCCCTCCCCATTTTTATGATAATAATTTCACAAGCAACTGATTTTAAGTTAAAAAATGAAATGAAAAAACAAAAAGTATGAAAAATAAGTAAAAGATAATATTTTGAAAATTCTTCCCTTGAAGATGATTCGTAATATGTTTTTTAGATGAATATAATTAAATCAAGATATTTTTTACAAATCTTAATCAAGATATTTTTATAAAATTTAATCTCTTGAATGCTGAAATTCAGTTTTCATTTTTTAAAAATTTGTTCATACATTTATGATACATTATTTTTCTTTTTTAATCAAAGATAACAGTGGGAATTATATATTTATTAAATAACAATAAATTAAACACATTTGTCATATCAATACTTTATCCTTTATTTTTACTCAAAAAGCGTCGTCGTGTCTGATTAATATATAAATAAATATACTCAAATTATTATACTCAATACTGTCTAAGAATTTCCAAAGGAGAATTTTTAAAAAAATTATTTAAATACAAAAATTCTTTAATTAATTATCCGAATTTGAAGACTTCAAGTCAACCAATTTAAAAATTCATCAAGTATAATATGATTAGTATATTCACTTTACTTTTAAGTTTTACTTTATACAGCTCATTCATAAAAATATAGTTTCTTTTCCCTTTCGCCGGCCATTTATTTCTCTATTGAATTTCTCGCATTTTCTTATGTTTTATCAACAATAGAACAATAACATTTAAGGAAAAGTATTTTATTTTGCCGAATGTTAAGTTTACATTTGAATTTTAGGGGTGGGAAAAATACATCCCAAGGAACCATTCACCGTCATAAAGAAATTAAATTTAATGGTGATTATTTGCCATAAAAAGATGAGAAGCATTTTGCAATGCACAAGGGACATTACATTCTGCACACATTTAGTGGTTCCTCTTTTCTTGTGTCCCCTTCTGCTACATTTCCTACATCATCTATAGATGGGAAACCATCTTTGGCAAATTATTTCCCACATTGGTTAAGCACACATCATCCGGAACTACACACTTCTTTGCTTGGAAGCTAACAGGACATTATTTCCTTTTTCTTGAGGAATATCCGTTTAATAGCAGATAATATAACTGATGCTACACGGAATGTTAGCTGGTGTAAACTTCTGTTTCTTTTGTTCACAGTTTGAAACTATTTATGATGGCAAGGTCAATGAAGAAAATAAAAGATACGATACCACCATTTTACAGATCTTCCTATTTGGTATTTTTCTTCTCTTTGATCGAAGCTAACAACCCCTCCCATGACATCGTGAAATACTGTGACAGCTTTTGGACAAGGTATTTCTTCTTTAGTACCATATTTTTTGTCCAATTTACAGATGTCATAATCTCTGGATTATGTGCAGTAGTACAAAACCGAATCGGAAATTGGTCTTCCTGTCGTTGTTATAATATCAAGGCCAGTATATTATAATAGGTGTTTTGTGCTTCTCGCAGGTGTATTTTGTAAGATCATGTAGATGGGAAGTAATCTTCCCAAGGCCCACGAAATGGGAAAACAAATTTAGTTCATAAAAATACTTCAAGTAATTAGTTTTACGTCATGCTCTTAAATAATATAGGTAAAATTCTTTTTCTGTGTATTTCTAAGCAGAAATTTCTTTTAAGTTTAAAAGAAAAAAATGTTCCTCCTTCTAAACAATATATGTGCCTTAAGAATTCTTAGAGAACTTAATATTCCTTATACCCATTAAAAATGACTGCAGTATCATTAATCTCAGCTTTATCGTTCCATGTATTTATTGAACTTTTGTGAGCTAACGTATGTGTGTGTGGTGATTGATAACTCATGTGTCACTTTTAGAGTAATTAAGCAGTGTACGCATATTCCACATGAATTGAAATTTGAATTTCACAGTGACAGTACTCTTCTCTTGAAAAGCTTCTGAAATTGTTTATTTTCGTTACGAGAAAAGCAAGGATTCAAATTAATCAATTTTTCGTTAGCTCAGTTCAAAACGTCTTGGTAGAAGATTAATAGACGACTCAATGTTTTTTGAAAGTCTTCGTTAAATTGGTTAATGCAGTATAATATCTTTCGGGAATTAATAAATATTTTGGAGTTGATTTTGGCTCAATTCTGGGTTTTAAAATATAATTTAGAAAGTTTTTTAGTAATTTTTTAATATTAAATAAATATTTGTCACATTGTATAATATATATAAAAAATAATAAATAATTGAATTAAATTTATGCTTATTTTAATTAAGTAATGTTCATACCACTGAGAAATTCTGTTAAATTATTGAATGCTTACGTCGTGAAATTGGTGCTTTGAAGTATTTGTGCTCATTTGTGGATTCAGACCCTGATTCTGCCAAAACTGCCGTGTGAGGTAAAGAAAGCCCTACACATTCAGTTTAATATGTTTTTTAATTTACGTCATACTCCGAAGCAACACGGCGATTGTTGGCGACTCTGTTAGCGATGTACATAGAAATATTGAATTTTGGCCAAGGAACGCCACATAAGCTGATAAAACTTATAATAAGCACTCTAATAAACTTACTCACTCTAATAAACACTCTAATAAACTTACGGACTAATAAACACTCTAATAAACTTAATTTTGTTGATGTATGGGGTTTTTCTTGCAATATCTCTTAACACGAAATTGTTTTTAACACGAAAAAAGCATTATGTACGTCAGTTTCGTGTTAAGTGATTTTCCTGTATTATTTATTCTCCTTTTAATTCGCATAAATGTTTATAATTATAAAAACGTCAGAGATTCAGTACACACACACACACACACACACACACACACACACACACACACACACACACACACACACACACACACACACACACACACACACACACACACACACACACACACACACACACACACACACACACACACACACATACACACACACACACACACACACACACACACACACACACACACACACACACACACACACACACACACACACACACACACACACACACACACACACACACACACATATATATATATATTATATATATATATATATATATATACATATATATATATTATTATACTCTTGTTATTAAAAGATTTTATGTGAAAACAGGACACACAAGATACGAATTTTTACAAAATTTCATACTGCTGCACTCGCTTTTAGAATAACCGTTTATTTCAGATTTTTCATACATTCTAAAAGGACTAAGGAAAAATTTCAAGCGATTTTTATCATTCCAGAAGAAAAATAATAAAGGGTTTCTTACAGTCTGCTAGCTGAGCATTCAGGAAAATCACAGTTCTTTAAGCTTTTGGAAATTATTACAAAAATGTCCCAGTCATTTTCCGATTTAATAATATATTGATTGTACAGATAAATTTGCTATGTAGCCAACTAAAGTGATCACTGAGCATCTAAAATTGATATATTTTTATGTGAAAAGTTTCTTTTATTGATAAAAGAGTCAGTAATTTTTATCTTATTGGCAAACGGTTCTGTGAAACAAGAAATATTACCAATCTTTGCAACTCTGAACTCATGCAACTATCAGCATTTCAGATGTAATTTTGAGATGATGGCATGAGACCTTTATGGATCGAGTGATATAATCCTGGCCTCTACTATGCTGAAAAACAGGTTTACGGCAGTGCATCTCAAAGTTTCAACGTTTGCAACCCAATATTCAATCATAATTTTCCTCACGCCCTCCCCCCCTTCCAGAATAACAATGCATTGAATTCAATAATACTATACTTTGACTCTAAAGCTGAAATATGATTTTAACTTCTTAAGTGCCACTGACGTATATAAACGTCTCACTTAGCGAAAGTGTTAATTCCCCAGGACGTATATGTATGTCTTAACGAAATACGGTCTTTTCTTCGCACTGCTATCTGTAAAATGATTCCGAAGGCTTTGGGTCGTACTAATAGGACCTTGACTACTATTTGCGAAGGATTTACTTATTTTTTTCCTCCCCATCCCCAAAAAAACATCACATACGCGCATCTACGTGGAAAAAGAGGGCATTGGAAAGAGAGTAGCGTAAATTTTAATCGGTAGAAAAGGGATTAATTATAAACCGTTCAAATTACCTTGATAAGTGTTAATTTTTGCATACAATTTTATATTTGACCAGTCCAAGGGGTCACTGGTAATTATAAAACTTGTTCTTGACTTAGTACAGCTAAATTAAATATAAAACACATGTGCAGTACTGATACTTTTATAAGTGTATTATATCAGTGTAAATGTGTATTTTACTTTTTATTATGTCAGAATGTATTTTGTTTATTTACTTTCAATAAATGAATAGCTTTTTTAAAAAATAAGCTTTTGTTCTCGACCTTTCAATATGCCCGCGCCCCCCTTGTAGTGTTATCACGCCCCTCTAGAGGGCGCACCTCACAGTTTGAGAAACACTGGCTTAAGGAATTCATCTTCACAGGAGAAGAAATTCAGTGAGCAAAAATGTCTAGAATGCTGCTTGGCTGCTGTCAGTTAGCCATCTGTTTTCAGATATATTTTCGAAAAACAATGTGTGGAGAAATGGTGACCGGATAAATGAGAGTCCTAGTATTCATCTTCCTGATAAAAGAGTCAAGGGAACAAAAAAGTTTAAAAATTCCTGTGGATCTGTGTATTAGAAAGAAAAGAAAAAAAGCCCTCGCAGAATATCAGAGAAGAAACAATTTGGGTGAAGGATCGATAATTTCCATCTCACTGCTCACTGGCACTCAGATGTTTCGAGTCTTGATAAACAAAATTGCAAAGATGCATTTTCGAGCGGAATGGAAGAAACAAGCTCTTTAAAAACATTTTCTCCCTTCACTTTACGAAGCAATATTTCTGAACCATCGGAGCAAAGTTCTAAGATCTCCTCTGTAACACCTCTGGTTCAAGGTTCTAAATATATATTTTATGATGATAATGGGAAAAAATTCATAATTGACAACGTTGCTTTTGAAGAAGAAGAAAAAGAGCTAATTGATATTTTTAATTTAAATTCATCGTTCTCGCAAAATAATCCAAATGTTAAATTTTTCGAAAATAGGTCCTACAATGAAGCTTGCCATTTCTATCCAATACCAACTAATGTATCAAAAGAAGATGATGAAGACGTGGAAGAAAACATTGTCGATTCTTCCCAAAAGAAAAATATTTTTAGAAAAATGAAATCGTTTTTCAAGAAAGCTCAAACGGATAAGTGCATTGGTGTTTCTTACCAAAGATTTAAATAACTATACAATACCATTTATATCATACAAAATAAAACTTATAGAACTATCATAAAACAAAGCAATAGAGTTTTGGAAAATGGCAAAAAATTGAATATCTTTTTAAGCATAGCTATAATTAAATACCGTTTTAACATAATTCTACATTCAGTGTTTCAGTTTTTTCTGAGTACTATTTTCTTCCAATTTTTAAACACTGCGCTTTTTGATTACATAGATATATTTAATTTGCGTCAAATGTCAAAAATGCCAAGCGAAGGCTTGGACTATTTATTCTTATTGATATTTCTAGCGAAGGCCTGGACTATTTATTCTTATTGATATTTCTAGCGAAGGCCTGGACTATTTATTCATGTTCATGTTTCTAGCGAAGGCCAGGACTTATTACCCGACATTAAAATGTCAAGCGAAGGCCTGGACTATATAATCACATGAACATGTCAAGCGAAAATCTATTTCCTCACATAAACATCTCAAAAGAACGCATTAATAATTGCATTTTAACTTCCATAGAAAATATAAATCATTGTCTAATGCTACCGTTTAAGAAAAACTTGTGGAGTGTTACATGATTTTAACATCTGAAGACTGTGCTAAGAGAGAGAGAACATAAAAATAACATCTCAGAAGAAGGTATTGATTGCTGCTTGATTGAAACATCTCATAAGAAGGTACGGAATTGCTACTTTGTCTTAACATCTGAAGATTATGTGAACTGCTACTTCTCTACGCCTGGATCCTCTGATACTGCTGTACCTTCCTTAGGTTTGATTTCAGTCACGTATATGAGGTGAACATGTACGAGGCTGTAGTCATTTGAACTTCCAGAAGGAAAATTTTTCATTGGAAATTCATCGATTGCTTATAGAAATATATATACAAACAAACTTTTTTTTACACCATAGCCAATATAAATATTGTACTACAAAAGTGAAAATTGTTTAATAGCCTTATTATTTCTGATTTCAAAATAAAAATTTTCGGCATTCAATGCTTTCTTTGTGTCATTTTATCTTGCAGTGTGACTTTTTGAGATTTCTATAGTTCACTTTTAGAAAATATATATATACATATACACATACTCACTCAAAAACGTACATACCTCTGTGTGTTTCGTACATTTTTTTAAAAAAATATTTTTGACGAGTTCTTTTCTTTTTATTTAGTTATAAAGTTCAGTTATTTAGATGCAGATATTTTTTGAGGCTATTTTCGCCATATGTAAGATAGTGGAACTTAACGCGGAGCACATTTTCGGACAGAAAAAATGCTTCAAATTTTATAAAATTTGTGACATTGTAACTCATGCACTTGTTTATAATATAGTGTTTTTAAAATTTCAAAATATTTCATAAATAATCCGTTTTTCCTTTTAACATGTAAAGGGATAGCTCATTTGACATTACGGTGTAAGAGAAAAAATGCGAAATACATTTTATAAAAGAAAAAATGTATCAAAACTAGGATAAAAACGAGTATTATGATAAATAAGTAATTCTCTACAGAATAGTGAAGCCAGAATATAGTATTAATGTTGGAGTACTTTTTTATCTGAAAAAATATTCCGAATTTGGCTCCTATTCTTTAACATTAGCCGAAGACAGCCTTAAGAATCATAAGAGTTGGAGGATCTGTTTCTAACAAATATTAGCTTGTAGGAAGCTTCTTAAAAATACTAGGACGCACCTTTGAATGTTGAACAGAAGATTTATAATCTTTATATACGCTTCTTCAAACACTGATATTATAAAGGATGTTTGATAAGAATTTCTCAATTTATTTTAAATAAAATCTGTTTGTGTGTGTCTTACTGTTTTAGTTCCATTTTAAATGCAATAAAACACCTCTCAGTAAACATGAAAAACAACACGATGTACGAATTATTAATAAAAATGATACAAATGCTAGAAAGACTTAGAATTTATATTTGAATCTCGCGCTTAAAATAGGGAATTAAAACATTACTTTAAATTCTTGAAAATATTGAAAAAATGTTAAAAAAGTAAATAATGTATTTTACTGAAAATATTTCTTTAACTCAGAATGTTATTTTATTAATACTTTATAAGTGGACATAGCTTTATGACAAAGACCATTGCTATATATAGCTAAGAACAGGTCATTACAGAAGAATGAAGATTGATGGGATGGTAGAAGAGCTTACACAGGAATTGTGACAACTGTTAAGATACTAATACTTGCTTATTTTTTTACTGTCCAGCTATTCTTGTTTGCTTTACAAGAAATAGGGGTCCTGTTTTCGTCAACAAATATCTACGTGGATAATACTGAACAGATTGCCAGAATAGTTATCTGGGCCCATGGTACTGTTTGATTTGGTTTCGTCATGGATACGTTAAGTTAATGAATTAGTAAATTAAACTAAAATAAAATTAAAACTAATTTGATTTGACGTAAATTAAAACTAAAATAAAATTAAGCTGTAACAATTTACTACTCCTTTCGATAATCGTAGTTTTTACCGTTATTTTGCAAACATTTTCTCTTCCATTCCAGTACAAACAAAATAATAAAATAAACACAGGAAGCTCAATTTTCATGAAAAGATCTAATAGCTAAGGTAAGCGTTTTTTTAAATGAATAAAACGAAGCGAATGTGAAGACAGATTGTGGCTTAAGAGCATGAATAATTATAATTTATAAAATATTCTAAAATTAAAGGAAAAAGAAGACATACACACAATGAGATAATGTTGTTTGAAAGAAATCCTTTGCAAAATTATGTTTGAATGAAATTTTATATATCGTAAAATCCGGCGTATAGCGCACACTTTTAACACAAGAAATATGATCGAAATTTATGGGTGTGCGTTATACACCGGATATAAAAATGTTAGCTATAAAAATAAGAAAAGAGATGAGCATAATAAAAATTAGACATTTACACAGATCAAAATACAGTTATTTTAAATGAAATGACATACCATTTGAACTTTAAGTGTTGTAGTCTAGAAGTATCCAATATTTTCAAAAGTCTTGGATAATATCTCAAATAAATGACTTCGAAGCATAAGAACATTGTACACGTGTATTTCAAGTTCCTTTTTAAAACAAGTAAAGTAAAATAAAATTCTAAGTCAATTCCTACTTAGATCAACAAAAAAAATATTTTATTTTTTAGCTACTTTTTATTAAATAGTTACAATTAATATAAATACGTATATACATATGACAGAATCACAACATTAAGTGGTAATTAATTTTTTAATTATCATTAAAGTATTGTATTGTCATCCAAAACAATCGTGAATATAAAATTTTAGTTCAACTGAATGCTTTATAAAACGTGAGAAAAAAACCTTTTAAAGTTTTGACCCAAGTCGCTAAAAATGAAATCAACTTGGCTGTATCTGTAATTCTTTAAATAATTAGTTTCAGTCAATTAATTTTAATTAATTATAATTAAATTATCGTATTTTTATCCAAAACAATAGTGTATAGAAAATTTTAGCTCAAATGAGCGCTTTAAAATGTGAGAAAAAAACCTTTTCACGTTTTGACACCCCAAAATGGTCGCTGTCGCCAAAAATGATGCCAACGTGGCTGTACTTGTAATTCTTTGAATAATTAGTTTTAATCAATTAATTTTTATTAATTATTATTAAATTACTGAATTGTCATCCAAAATAATCATGTATATAAAATTTCAGCTCAATTGAGCGCTTTAAAATGTACTTTATTAATGATTGAAAATTCCACGAAGATAAATAATCGGTAATAATAAATAAATAAATAGAGAGTGTGAGCTAATAGTAGGAATTAAAAAAAAAGGGTGTGAGTTTTACGGCGAGTATACGTAAAAATTAAAAAATGCAGCTTGAAAATACATGATACGTGTTATACACCGGTGCGCGTTGTACACCGGATATTTTACGGTAATTCTTTTAACAATTATTGATACACTGTTAATTTGAATCCATATTTTTCCATTATGTATTTATAATATATATAACTTTCTGAGACTTTTATGTTAAAAGAAAAAACTATATATAAACCAAATATTACGAATACACAAACACAGATGTATATTATTGTTACAGAGTATTATAAATTTTTTGAATATATATAAAGAGATTCTAATTGAAAATATAAGATCATTCGAGATTTTCGTCGATCAGGAAGAAAGCAATTTTACGTTAAATGATTGGTTTAAATCCTATTATGGAACGAAATCAGTCGTTACATATTTTCTCGCGTCACACAGCTTGCAATTTTCCGTTTGCAAATCAATTTAAAATACCGTTCGAAGAAAATATTTGCACGGATTTTTTCTGTTGATGTACAAAAAAGAAAGCATACATTGAGAATTGTAATCTGAAACTCGGAAGACATTTCTAAATCTTTCCCCCTCATAAAATATTGAATAAATCATAACTCCCCGTAAGAAAAACTGGATTGCTTTTCCTCACTCGCTTCAATAACAACATTTCATTTCCATTTTCTTATATAAACTCCAGACCCGACACACAAGCGAAGCGGTGTTCCCCGAAAACCTATCGAATTGGGTCTTGTCACTCTGTTCCTTTCTTATTTACCCTATGCATAGGAAATATTTTAGGGAAAAGAAATATGATTTTCATTTTTGGAGGCAATTTAATGTATTCCGAATGTATTTCGTAGTCATTTTTCCTTTTGAATGTATGTAAAATAGTAATTTATTCACCTTAGTTTCATATATTTGAGAACATTTCTGGAGATGAAGTTTTGTGAATGATTACTTTGCATTCGAAACGATTTTTAGAATTCCTGTGTAATGAATGTTGTTAAGTTATTTCTATCCTAGTATAATAATTTGAGTTTATATCGTCTCTCCATTCTGTCACATTTGAGAAGAGCTAGTTGCCTATGAAATAGTTTGCCTGTATTATAATATGGAGATTCTATTAAATTTGTATTGAAAATAAAGACGATTATCGTCACCTTTATATGTAATATGGATATTAATGCAATTATTAATCCAACGTAATTTCAATCTTGAATAAAAGGGGTTTTTGTTTTGTTCTATATTTTATTGGTTATCTGTCATTTTTACTGTACATAAAGTATGTTACCATCTTAAATAAGATTTACTTTCATGTTAAATATTTGGGACTAGCTTAAGTATCCATTCTTTACAATAGCTAATTTTTTTAAGTTAGATTTTTTTAAAAGTTAAAAGTTTTTAAAGTTAATATAGTTTAAAAGTGATAATTTTTAAGTTTTATATATATTTATATCATTCTTGATATAATAGAGCTGAATTGTGTAAAAAAAAAAGGAGAGTAGAAACCCAGGTACAAAGCAATGTAAGATAACTTTTTAATGAGTGCATTTATTATTTATTTATAACGCAGCTTAAGCCCTCACAAAGCACCTAAGGGATCAATTTTCGCAAAATACCTTTTGTCGTATAACTATACTACTTGAACGAAACGAGGCCTGACGATTTTCAAGTCTGTAGGTCTAATAAATCAAAACCGGAAATATTGATCTATAACGCCCCATGGGTTCGAATTTCGCAAACCCTCTTTTGTAGTGGATCTCTACTCCTTGAAAGGAATGTGCCTACAAAATTTCAAGTCTGTAGATCTAATAGTTCAAAAACGTGAATATTTATCTATAACGTCCCATGGGTTCAATTTTACGCAAACCCCCTTTTGTAGTAGAGCTCTACTCCTTGAAAGGAATGTGCCTACAAAATTTCAAGTCTGTAGATCTAATAGTTCAAAAACGTGAATATTTATCTATAACGTCCCATGGGTTCAATTTTACGCAAACCCCCTTTTGTAGTAGAGCTCTACTCCTTGAAAGGAATGTGCCTACAAAATTTCAAGTCTGTAGGTCTAATAGTTCAAAAACGGGAATATTTACCTCTAACACTCCATGGGTTCGGTTTTCGCAAACCTCCTTTTGAAGCGGATTTCTACTCCTAGAAAGGAATGTGCCTATAAAATTTCAAGTATGTAGGAATAATAGTTACAAAACAGGAATATTTATGTATAACATCACCCCTTAAGCCCTTGCAACGCCCCTAGGGGGTCGATACGGATAAAACGGAAACCTTCTTCATGGAAAGGGATTAGAGGACTACGATACCAAACTAACTCCCTTGATCCTAACGGGTAGAGTTTCTGAGTTTTAGCGGCATGCGCATTGTAAACTTTATATTATAATATTTATTGATTACCTCTTACTTTAAGGTATCCGACTACGTTCGGAACCGTGATTTTAAAAATGCGCATAAATGGATAATTTTCATGATATTTAGTGTCACTTAGATTAGAATACATGTATACAATTGTTTTAAGGATATTTTGTCAAAAAAATTATTTAAATACAATACTTCGGCAAAAAATTAACTTAGAATAATTTTTTTCAAAATGTTCTTTTGGGAAAAATGCTTCTATTATAATAATATTTTGCCTGTCTATAGCTCAGACCTTTCTTCATAGGCTCAACTAGAATTTTTGAAATATATAACTTAGAAGTGGGTTTATCCATATTTTACGACAACAGAGGGGAGCAATTTTAAGAAAAAAACGCCGATTATTATTTCAATAGGTTGTAACTCTGAAAATAATGGGAATTTTTCAAAAATCGTAGTTGAGCCTCTGTGCAGAGGTCTGAGTTGTATACAGGCAAAATATTGTAATATAAGCATTTTTCACAAAAAAGAGAACATTTTGAAAAAAAATTATTCTAAGTTAATTTTTTGCCAGAATATTGTATTTAAATAAATTCTTTTTGTCCAAATGTCCTTAAAAGAATTTTATACATGTAGTCTAACCCAAGTGACCCTAAATATCACGAAAATTATCCATTTATGCACTTTTTTGAAATCACAGTTCCGAACGTAGTCGGATACCTTAACGGAAAAATACGATCAGATAATTATCGTCGTTAATACCAGGTGAGGTTTCCATCTATCATCTATATTAGTGGTTCCCAAGCTTACGGTGGCCAGGATCCTTTTTTATGCGATAAACTTAGTCATAAACCTCCAAGTGAAACAACTGTTTCAAGGCATAATAAAAAAATTATAAATTTAATTTTGATGTTCTGAATGGTAAACATTGATGTAAAAATAAACTGCCAATAAAACAATGTGATATCTGAAGTAGCATTTATTCAAATAGCAATTTTACATTAAAATATTTCAACATTTTTTTTTTCAATGAGGTGGGTGAACCAATGCGATAATCATCTTCGTGCAGTGCAAAGAATAACAGTCCTTTCCGTGCAGAAGTAAGAAAAATTTGTTGCATTCACTTCACACATCGGCTTCACGCAGAAAAAAAACTAAATTGTTGATTAGATGTACAACTCTTTCATACTGCCATATTTTAGACCAGAGGTGGCCAACCCACGACACGGGTGACACAATGTAGCACGGCGGAAATGTAACAGTGGCACGCAAAGACTCATTGAATTTTTTTTTTAAATTTGAAAGATAATAATAAATGGCAATTTTTCTTACAATTTTATAAAATGTGGTTGTCTTAGCCAAAAAAAAAAAAACAAAAAAAACCCCTGGAAAATTTATTTTAAATACAATTAATTAACTGAATTTCAATAGAAAGTTATCATGTAGAGAATGTTCTTCATTGTTATTAGTGCTGGTTTTGCAAAGGGAAACGCCGGGGCTTAGAATTTTAGGGAGTTTTTAAAAGTATCTGGAAGAAAACTATGGACTACCCAATTAAGGCTTGCTATTCAAGAATGATAATTAGTTTTTGTGCTTAGCTTTTCCTGCTGATATTATGGAACATTTAAATCATTTAAGGTATCCGACAACGTTTGGAACCGTGCTTTTAAAAAAAACGCATAAATGGATAATTTTCATATATTTAGTGTCACTCAGATTAGAATACATGCATAAAATTGTTTTAAGGACATTTTGACAAAAAAAAATTATTCAAATACAATATTTTGGCAAAAAATTAACTTAGAATAACCTTTTCAAAATGTTCTCCTTTTGCGAAAAATGCTTCGATTATAATAATATTTTGCCTGTATATAGCTCAGATCTCTCTACAGAGGCTCAACTAGAAGTTTTGAAAAATTCACATTATTTTCAGTTACAACCCATTGAAATATATAATTATCGACGTTTTTTTCTTAAAATTTCTTCCCTCTGTTGTCGTAAAACGTGGATAAGCCCACTTCTAAGTTATATATTTCAAAAATTCTAGTTGAGCCTCTGTACAGAGGTCTGAGCTATTATGAGGCAAAATATTATTATAATAGAAGCATTTTTCACAAAAGGAGAATATTTTGAAAATGAGTCATTCTATGTTCATTTTTTGTCAAAATATTGTACTTAAATAATTTTTTATTGCAATACTATTCTTAAAACAATTTTATATACATTTTCTAATCTAAGTGACCCTTAATATCATAAGTAATATCCATTTATACTCTTTTCAAAATCATGGTTCCGAACGTAGTAGGATACCTTAAATTTAAGATTACAGGGAAAATATTGTATTTTTCTACCTTAGTTGGTCATATATCTTACTGGTGAACTAACTTTTCCTTTTGTTTTGTCTCCATTTTGGAGAAGAAAGATTCACCCATTTCATATTATTACAGGAACTATCTACTAAAATTAATAATGTTCCAATTCATGATGGATTTAAAAATTTGACATCTATTTTCTACATCTATCATTGATTCATTGTTAGGTTTGATGATTTTTAAGATGAACAAAAAAATGCTGATCTCTTCACAAATAGTGTTTTCAATTTCTCTGTAAGACGTTAATTATTACCCTACTGAAATCGAACCAAAATTATTGCCTACAACACCATACTTCACTGTGTGAAAAGCAAATATAAGAATCTTATTTAACTTCAAGTGATCGGAACTATATTGAACTAGCTGGTATACCCGTTCGTCGTACGGATGAATTGAAAAGTTAAATAATGCAGATTGAAGGATAAAGAAATGTGTTTAATGAGTTAATTTTACGTGAATTGCAAATTAAACAAAAAAAAGCTTTTTGCATATCTCAATTGAACAAAACAACCATGTTTGTTAAATTTTAAATCTGTAGATCTAATAGCTGATAAAAAAGGCCTTTTTATTTTATTTATAACGCCCTGTAACTCTCTTGTGAGTCGATTTTTAAAAACACCTCCCTAAGTTGATATCTGCTCAGAAAAGTAACACATTTTAACACATTTTGCGTAATGAACGCTTAAAATAGTGCAAGTAATTTATATCTGGATGTGATAATACGTTAATACTATTTTCTGTTGTATTTACTTTACGTTAAAATTGTAAGATTCGCAAGCAATGCCGTTCCTTACATTATAATGGCGATTCAATGGAAACATAGCAAAATGTTGACTATACAGCCAAGTTGGCATCATTTTCGGCGACCATGTTCTTAACTTAGTGATTCATTGAACGGTGCAGAAGTTAATATGCTGTAGCACCACATAGTGGAGAGTTGCAACAAAGAGGATAGAACAAAAACCTTCTCCACAAAAAATACTTATACATGCCAATTTTAATAGTGATCGGGTGAATGGTGTTGGAGTGATGCGATTTTATATGTACAAACATCCATTTATATATATATAAATTTTGGAAATTTGTGTATCTTTTTTAAATTTACATGATTTGGCTGTAACATATTATCGTAAGTTTGAATCAACAAGTTTGTGGCTGCCCAGCCAGTATGGTGGATATGTAAGTAAGGCCAAGTAAGGCATGGTTATGTCTTCTTCGGGAAAAGAAGTCGGATATTTTCGCCTGTAATGGATTCCCGTCTCGAATGAAGAGCAGCACACCCCTTCTGTTATATACTGATATAATCATTTGTAATAAATAGCTGTATTCTTCGATTTGTGTATTGAATGTTTCTCTTCTTCCACTTGTATTTTTATATGTATCCCGGGATAAAAACATACGAAAACAACAGCATGCTTGTGAACAAATGTTTTCTTTTATGAACATAATAAAATTAAAAAATGTCATTTAAAATTAACGACTTGCACCTAAAACAACATAATTTTTTTACCTTCTTCAGATGATATAAAACCAGAAGTTATGAAAACTACTCTGAGAAAAGTAAAACTAGCAGTATCAAATCCCTTTGTCTATTCCTTCACCTTGTTCAAAATTTGTGAAGCACTTGATTTAGCAGTTGAGCTTCGACCGAAAATTGAAAGACCTGTCTTTGTTTATAACAAGTAAAATAAAAAAAAAATTGTCAATTCCTACTTAGATCAACAAAGAAAAATTTTATTTTAGCTACTTTTAATTAAATAGTTACAACTAATATAAATATGTATATACATATGACATAATCACGACATTAAGTGGTAATTCATTTTTATTCATTATCATTAAAGTATCGTATTGTCATCCAAAACAATCGTGTCTATAAAATTTCAGTTCAACTGAATGCTTTAAAACGGGAGAATAAAAATCTTGTATAGTTTTGACCCAAGTCGGTATAAAATGAAGCCAACGCAACTGTATCTGTAATTCTTTAAATAATTAGTTTCAATCAATTAGTATTAATTAATTATAGCTAAATCATCGTATTTTTACATAAAACAATAGTGTACAGAAAATTTCAGCTCAAATAAGCGATTTAAAATGTGAGAAAAAAACCTTTTCACGCGTTTTGACACAAGTCGCCAAAAGGATCGCTAATTCGCTAAATACTAAAAAAGAGGACGATTTTTAAATATCGCCTTTAACCACAATGTTTTTTTTTTCTTCACTTTTAGTGTGGGTAATCACTATAAGTTTTGAGTAAAGCAAGGAAACGCTTACAATTTTCATTTAGCGGTAAAAATACATTTACAATATCGATAGTCACTTTCACAACAAGGATAATCATAATTAGCATCTTCAAGATAGAAACTAAGCTTTTTTTGTCCTTACGTCAATAACGAATCCCTATATGATAGGATACAAAAGGATAACGAGAAAATAACATTGCCGTAGAATCAGAAAACGAAAATTTCTTTTAAAAAACTTAAAAAGAGAACATGTTTGTGTTAAAGGTTAAAAAACGGTTGATATTATCTCGCCTCTATGATGTCAAAGTTCGTAGCGAGCAATAAGCAATTGAGAAATGAGAGAGATCATGATCTAAGTAAAAGAACAAACGTGGCAAAAAAAAGTTCATGATATTTATTATTTCATTAAAGCGCAATACAGTGCTTCTAATAAATTTACATTGAAAGAAAATGACGATTATTATCGACTTTATATATAATGTGAACATCAATGCGAGTATTAATCCAACGTAATTTTTATCTTGAATAAAAGGGTTTTATTTTCGTTCTTTATCTTATTGGTTTTCTTTCATTATTTTACTGTACATGTAGGATATCATCCCCTTAAAAAAGATTCACTTGCATGTTTAATATTTCTGACTGCTTGCTATTTATATACTGTAAAATCCGGCGTATAACGCGCACTTTGAACACAAAAATAGGATCTAAATTTACGGATGCGCGTTATACGCAGGGTATAAAAGTAAGAGCTTTAAAAATAAAAAAAAGATGATCTTAGAAAAAAATTAGATCATTAACAAATATCGAATTACTGTTTATTTAAAAGAAATGACCCTCCTTATGAACTTAAAGGGTTGTAGTTCTAGAAGTATACTATTTTTTTCTACAACTTGGAATAATGCCTCCAACAAATAACTTCAAAACATAAGAGCATTGTATAAGAAAATATTTCAGGTTTTTCGTAAAAAGGAGGCAAGGTTATACGGCACCATCCCTTAAGATTAAAAAATGCAGTTAGAAAGTATAAGTGCGCATTATACGCGGGAATTTACGGTATATATATGTGTAATATCTCTCTTATTAGATGGATAAACAAAATAAAAGTTAAGGATACAAGAAGCTAATTGGCAATCCTAATAACAGACCTTTAATAACAGAAGATATCTTTAGCTACTTTACAGGGGGGTGTTGCAGAATTCGGACTGACACCTGGAGGGGTGATAGTATGGCGGTAAGGAGGATGATAAATCAACATAGAAGATTGGGTTAGCAAACCCGTTTAGTCGATGAAAATAGTAGCCTTCGGGAGGACAATGAACCAGACGGGGAGAGTGGCCATGCAAATACGGGGATTGATGCTAGGGATTGTTGAAATTGCACGTATGCAAATTTCTCGTTTCTCCTGGAGTTGCTGCAGTGAGTACCGGCCACTGTGCAACATAACGTGTGATTCCAGTAACGATGGTGCTCTAGCACATTTTTTGATTACGTTGTGTAACCATCTCCATGCTACAAATCCCAGGAAGTGGATTGGACGGGGAGGGTCTGTTGCTTGGCCTTCCCTTGAGTCCATCTCTCCTGGGTCCACTAGAAATCATTTGTGCTTGAGACAGCGGTGGCTGTAATAGAATATTTTAAGCCACTGATCGTCTCCGCTTTAGATGACATCACTGGTACATAGGATTTGTTTGAACGCTTCCGACAATCCTTCGTCCGTCCGAATCGGCTGTGAGCAGGGACGCCTTAAGACTCTTTGAGGCTCTGGGCTCAGAAAAATCTTGAGATTTTTTGAGGTCCTGGGCCCTTATACAAAAGCAGGCCCTACCTGAGATCTTTAAGAGTAGACCAGTGATACTCAACCTGTGGCCCGAGGGCCTCATGTGGACCTCCGGCCTTTCCTGAGTGGCCCGGTCATGGCCCATTGCACTAAGAAGTTCTATTATTTAAGGATAATGTACTAAAAATTTAATTGGGAGTTCCGTCAATGAAGAAATCAAATCTATCAATTATCAATTTGCTATTTTTGATAGTAGTAAACAAGAAGCTTGATGATGAATGAAAGGAAATCAAAACTAAACCAAAATTCAGTAAAAAAATGCAAAAAGGTAAATATTTTAGTGCATATTTGGTAAAAGGGCTAATATAGTATTAGGGTATCCGACTACGCTAGGAACCGTGATTTTAAAAAAGCGTATAAATGGATAATTTTCATGATATTTAGTGTCACAGATTAGACTACTTGTATAAAATTATTTTAAGGACATCTGGACAAAAAACAATTATTTAAGTACAATATTTCGACAAAAAATTAACTTAGAATAACCTTTTTTTCCAAATGTAAAAAAAATGTTCTTTTGTAAAAAATGCTTCTATTGTATTAATATTTTGCATGTATTCGTGCCTGTGACCTCCGTACAGAGTAAGCTCAACCAGATTTTTGAAAAATTCACATTATTTCTTCAGAGTTAAACCAATTAAAATAATGATCAGCGTTTTTTCTTAAAATTGCTCCCCTTCTGTTGTCGTAAAATATGGATAAAACCCTACCCTAAGTTATATATTTCAAAACACTTAGTTGAGCCTCTGTAGAGAGTAAGTCTGAGCCATAGACAGGCAAAATATTACATAATAGAAGCATTTTTCATAAAAGGAGGATTACTTGAAAATTATTCTAAGTTACTTTTTGCCAAAAATATTGTATTAAACAATTTTTTTTGTTAAAATGTCCTTAAAACAATTGTATACATGTATTCTAATCTAAGTGACGCTAAATATCATGAAAAATATCCATTAATGCGCTTTCGCAAAATCACGGTTCCGAACGTAGTCGGATACCTTAAAATAAAAACCCCAAAAATGAGTTTTAATAATGTGATCATAGTTTTGCTAAATTCAATTTTGCTTTGGTCTTACAGTGCGTTAATCGTTTTTTTCTCATTATCCTCATGTTGTAGTTCGCGTGAAATAACCTTCGTATGTATACGACCCGGCCGGAAAAAATGTTGAGTACCTCTGAAGTAGACGGTGTATAGCATGCATTGTCAAATAATCGTTCAAACGGTAATTTGAAACAAATAAATGTGCACAGTATTAAAAATCTAGGCACAAACCGGCTCGACCGATGGCTGCATTTCGAATATATGAGTTGAATGATTGTTTATGATGTTATAGACATGGACAACTATCATCCCATAATAATATAGTCGTACCACTTTCGCAGTTCGCATGCAGTTTAAAATTCCTTGTTTTTTGGAGAATATGTACGGGAATAATATTTGACCACAATAAAATTATTCGAATCATGCTCGTACTAAGACAGAGTGGAGAACGAAACGAGGCCACCACCGAGATCGAGGTCCCGGCCTGGGACCAGTTGGCCCAGGCCTTAAGACGGGACGTGAGCTACTCGGTTGCAAATTGGAACAATTCTTGTAACAATTACTTGTTGTTGCATTTCTGACATCGACCTGTGATGCTGTGACGTCTCGCGCCTTCCTTTCCAACATAACCCCAAGTTCTTTGACGGGTCAATGATTAATGGCAAAACTTTTTCCAACCCAATACCAAGAAAAGAAACGGATCGAATATGCAAATGAGATATACTTTAAAAGGATAGAAGCTTTGATGAGATAGAGCGGTAAGCCTAGAGATAACTTAGTGTGGAATCATTCGGAACAAGAGTTAGTCGTCCTATAGCTCTGGAAGAAGGATACGCTCATCTTAATTGAATATAATAAAGATTAAGAAAATCTGAGTCTTCTCACCTTTTATCAAAATAATAGGAATTGCTTCATCCTAGGAAGGAGAAGGCAGGACTTTTATAAAAGGTAATATTTTTGTATAGAAGTTAGATTAGACAAGTTAATTAAATATAATTAAGATAAGTGTTCTTAGTTGGTGCCGATCTGATCCTGAATATAAGGTTTAATTGTTGGACTCATTTTCAATTTTAAGAAAGTTGTTATTTAGAATTAAGTAATTTGCTATTTTAATAAAAGTTGTGTTAAGAATCCAAAATGTCTCATCAATTAGATAATCCCACACTTCTAGCTTACGCGAATCACCCAAGACATAGTCATCACAGGATGGCTATGTCGCAATGCATTTTATTTATTGTAGACATGCTTTACGTCTAATGAATGTATTTCTTGCCTCCTATTGTCCTTTCTCATTTCAATTAAAATCAAACCTTTCATAACTGTTTTTGAATGAGATTTGTCACAAGGGTGAAAACCCACCAATATTTTTTATGTGCAAAAATCAGCCTCAATTATTAATAATTGGATTAATATAGTTTAATTATAACTAAATTTTGATTTCATTTATTGCAGTGTCATAATAAACTTATATCCTATGTTTTTAAAATTTCGTATTAGCGTTAGAAATTTTTAACCACAGATTTTTCTTAAGAGTACTGAATTAAAGAATTTTTAATAAAAATAATTAAATAAGTATTTTTTTTAAATAAATACAAATGAGAGCTTTTTAAATATTGGCAAATTCTTATCCTCGAAGAGGTTATAGAACTTTATTTTGTAACCATTAATTAAATAAACCCGACAAACTCAAAACTGTTTTTTATATTTCTTTCAAAACCGATTCTTATAAAAACTAAAAGCTTTTAACCGCAATAATATTGAAGTCTTCCAGATATAGATATTTCTTTCGGATATTTTCCTTCTCTTTTAAGATCAAAAAATGAGATAGACGAGGAAGAAAAACCCCTTAGAAACGAGAGCGAGAAATAAGGAAAAAGTGAGACACTAAGAGCAAAAATTAAATTGCATTCGGACAAGCCCACGAAGTTAAACTTTCCCTCTAGTTTTTATCAGAAACTTAACTCGAATGCATTCCTTCTATGTTATTTTTCTTCTTCAACACTGACTGCGAAAAAGACGATTTTTATGGAGTGAAATTCAATTTATCAACTTTTGAGCGGTCTCAAACAGACATAGAAAGGATTTCTTTTTCAAACAAATTATATAATTACATTATTTCTATTTTTGGGGAGATATTTCTTTTTTTCAGTAAAGAATTCATAACACATGAGTTAAAAAAGATTGCGTATCATAAGACGTGAATAACTAAGAAAAAGAAAATATTATTTCTCATAGCGTATGTTTTATTAATTATAGATTATAACTTTGGAACATTTTCTTTCTTAAAGGAATTCTCGAAAGATTTCTAGGTAATAATATTGCTAGAATTATATTGCTAGATTTATAATAAGCAATTAAAACACAACTGTCTTATTATAAATGTGAATAACCCAGACACAAACAAGCATTGGAAAAAAGCTCATTGTTCTTCTTTTCATTTGAAATTGTGTTATAAATGTCCAAATAGTCCAAACTTTTCAAGCGATGCTTTATTCATGATGCCTTGTTAGTGTTGCATTAATATACGCTTATAAGTTTACAGGATGATGATTGTATACGAGGTGTGACCGGAAACTAAGTACCGTTTTTGAAAAATTTCGCTTAAAATTTTTTTAAGACAAAATTTATTTTTACATGAAAGAGCATATCGGAAACTATTTTTCTAAAAAGATATTTATTGAACATAAACAGTATAGCATGAAGACAAAATTATTAAACTTGTAAGCAGTTTGGGAGTTTACAAAGGTGTGGAATTAGTAACATCTCTGGCAGCTAAAACAGCTCTTATTCAGTTGGGCAAGGAAGATGATAAAAATGGTAACTTCTTCAATCTGCTTCAAGTCTGTGCCACATATCAACCGTATTAGCTGAAGATTGTTCACGGGTCAGCCTCTCTCTTTCACCTCAATGGGTAAAAGATCTAGAGACCGTGCAGGCCAGGGTAACTATCAAATACCCTGCGTGATATAAGATCATAATATGTCGTGCAACATGTAGTCTTGCATTATCTTGTTGGTATAGGGCGTTTGGCATTCCTCGACAATGGAGCACAAACAACGGATATAAGATGTCAAAAATGTACCGATCTACGTTCAAATTACTGTCGATCTGAACTAAGAATAGGCATGTCGTTTACCCAATGGTTGCCTAAACGATCACACCCCCTGCGAGATCACTATGCCAATATCGAATGCAAGCAGGAGCCAAGAAAATGCAATCAATATCTGCAATCTTAAATAGCTCAGTGTTTATTATTTATAGGTTTTCAAAAAACATCAACGACGCGTACGCAGTGAAACATCCTTCACGACGACCAGAAGTCATAAGTAGCAAAGATGGTAGGAAGATTTGAAAAAATAGCTTCTGCGCAAAAAAAAAGTCAATTTGTGGAATAACCAAGGTATCAACGCTGATTACTACAAAGAACACAATTCATAAAAGAATCAGAGAAACACGAAATGCATTGTTCACAAAAGTATGTTACTTTAGTTCCTACTCTTAAAAAGTATCATTAAGAAACATTATTCCAGTCAGCTTCAAATCACCTGACTTTAGTGGTATTCAGTGTTGTTCACCGTTGAAGAAAAGTAGAATTTAGTGGGTCTTGATGGGTGCCACCTGCGTAAAGACGCAAGGAAATTTTTCGTAGACAACAAGGTAGTTTTTGCCATGGTAGGTTTTTTTTTATGTGGACTCTAAGAATTCCATCATCGAATATGAATTCTAGAATGTCAAGTATTACCTTTTGCTGATTAACGAGGATCAAACAGAATGTTCTTCACAATTTCCCCCAAACATTTCTTGAATCAAAATAATGTTACAGTTCTATATTGGTCTGCTTTCTGTCTGAATCCGAACGCTATCGAAAATACGTAATATACTCACAAGGAAAAATTATGAAAATAGATTATTTCTTCTTAAATGATTTGAAGAAGGCTACAGAGCGAGTATAGCATGAAAATACCACGCATACATTACAAAATTTAGTGTTTTGAAAGGAAAATAGTGAATTGGATGTAATCAGACTAAAGAGAGAGTCACATAGAGATATTTAATAAGGAATGTTTCCATACGTTTTTGGTAAACATTTTCTTAACTTTTAGCACTCAATGCAAGTATAAAACACCTTCAACACCCAAGCAAAAGTGTATTAAAAATGTCACAAAAAATTTTAAGAGAGGTGTCGGAAAGCTAAAATCTTATTTTTTTGACAATTTGAGATTTTTACATTTTCAAATTGTATAGATTTTAACCTGTCTAAAATACCTTACTTTAACCTCTAAGGTAATTAGAAACCCTTTAAAACTATTTTTTAAATAATCGTTGAAACTGGGCCACGCCCATTTGAATGGCGAAACATGTAAACAAAGTACTTCGTTTTTACTTAAAAGTTGAACGTCTGTGATATAAACCAAAACATGCATATTTTATTGTAAATTGAGCCTTTTATTTTTTTTTATTAACTAGCCAATTAGAAATCTCACTGTATACATTAAAATCAATTTATCTCAAAATGTAATTTGGATGTTCGATGTACCTTTTCTGAGAAACTACTGTTCACAGGTATGTAAATTTTTTATGATATATTTATAATGATGGCTAATATATACTGAAATGAGCTTTTGTAAAAAAAACAACTCAAAAATTTATTTTTTACAAATTTTTTATATGAAAAATGGATTAAATTTCGCAATGTTTGATAAAATATTTCATAAATTATTAAAAAAATTCAAATTTAGCTAAAAACTGATTTCAGTATAGTGAGAAAGGTGTACTTTAACTGTATGAAAAATTTCAAGCATGTACACATAAGAAATTCTGAGAAAAGGCAATTTAACATAGTCAGTATAGAGAGAGAGAGTGGTTTCCAACTCCTCTTAATTGACTAGGAATTATAAATTTTACTGATCGAATATTCAAAAGGAAGTCTGATACTTATTTTAAGACACAAAATTTGAGCCATCTACCTATTACATTAACCTTTACTAGAAATATAATTCAGAATCATTTTGAAACGAAAACTAATTTATATATTATTAATGCAAAGCAACTTAACTCCATTTAGAACGTTCTAATAATACCATACATTCAGCTTATAAAATAATAATTCCGAAAACAATTTTTACTCTAATAATATCTCTTACACTTCAAATTACCTGAATTCTACTTTTTGAAGATTGATAATGCATCTATGAGTCAAAGCCCCTTGCTCGACAAATCTACTATTTTTCCGTTATTGCCGCGAACGAGCTACAATTTCGTACGGCGGTAGTAACAGATTTGATGGCACTTCATAACATTTTCCCATTTATCATTTTAGCATTCTTCATAACATAAATATTCAAGCGTCTGCTTCATGGTCCAGAGGAAAGGCTAAGGACCCTATTCCATTTTGTGTGATCGGAACACATGTTACACGTCTCGCTTCCATTTGTTCCGCAAGAACCGGAACAAGGAACATAACATTTTTTTTTTGTCGCCAATAGTGACACTGTTGCCATATTGGTGAATAATCTGTTATTTTTATCTTCCGGTTCAGCGGACCTGCTATTACATGAGAAGTTATTACAAAAGAGTTCTCTGTGAACTTTTATTATTTCAAGAAAATGCTACTTACACGCATTTCAATGAATAATATGATATGAAAACATTAAAAAAAATTTGCCGAATCACATTTTTTTGGAAAATAAGAATTATTTAAAAACTTTAAGATATCCGACTACGTTCGGAACTGTGATTTTAAAAAAGCGCATAAATGGATAATTTTCGTGATATTTAGTGTCACTTAGATTAGAATACAAGTATAAAATTGATTTTAATACATTTTGACAAAAAAAATTATTTAAATACAATATTTCGGCAAAAAATTAACTTAGAATAAACTTTTATCAAAATGTTCTCCTTTTATAAAAAATGCTTCTAAAATAATAATATTTTGTGTGTGTGTGCTTATATAAAGTAAAGTCTTCTACAGAGAGTCTGAACTATTTTGTTTGAAAAATTCACATTATTTTCAGAGTTACAGCCAAATGAAATAATTATCGACGTTTTTTTCTTAAAATTTCTCCCCTCTGTTGGCATAAAACTTGGATAAACCCACTTTTATGTTATATATTTGAAAAATTCTAGTGGAGCCTCTGTACAGAGGTCTGAGCTATATACAGGAAAAATATTATAATAGAAGCATTTTTCACAAAAGGAGAATATTTTGAAAATTGTTCATTTAATGTTCATTTTTTGTGTCAAAATATTCTACTTAAATAATTTTTTAATTGTAATACTATTTTTAAAAGATTTTTATATACATTTTCTAATCTAAGTGACACTCAATATCATAAATATTATCCATTTATATGCTCTTGCAAAATCATGGTTCCGAACGTAGTCGGATACCTTAAGGTGTTACTATAGTTTGAAAGTATTGTAGATGAATCATCCCTCTCTTTTTTTATGAAAAATATATATTCTACAGTATACTTTTTGAATATTAAGATAGGATGAAAATTAAAACATCCATCACCTTTACCATTGAAAAAAAATTTTGAAAATAGATCATAATGTAGATAGTAGATTAATTCCTTTACCAATGTTATCACTTTATTTTTGATTGGGCACCATATAGGTCAGCGACACTCAACCTGCGGCCCGCGGGTCACATGCGGCCCACCAGCCTTTTTAAATCCCGCCCGGGGCCCATTGTTCTGACAAATTCATTTATTTATGAAAATTTGGTGGGAAATTCTTTGTTAAAAAATCAAGTATATCAATTTTGCTTTTGCTGTCGATGTCGTATGGGTGTGAATTGATATATTTTTTTCTGATTAGTGGCTATAGACAGCAGTAGAATAGAAACCATTTTATGAGTGGAACTAATTTTTAACTATCTTTCATATCTTACAAGTGAAAATTTTTCGAAGAAAATAGATTATTTCAAGACTATTGTGAAGTTGATTATTTTGTAGGGAAAGTTAAGTGTGTGGTTCAGAAATTTTTTGATTTGTTATGAAAGTGTATTCAAAAAATACCAATAAACAAGAATCATTCAATGACATTTTTCCTCGTAGATCTCTTTCAAGAGATGATAAAAAGGCTTGGATCGACACAATCATACATTTTTAAGACATGCTTTTTCTGAATGCAGATGCCCTCCCCTCAAATAAACCACTTTCCTATGAAAACTTATTTTAGTGTACAATTATTATTTGAAATATTAAAGGATATTTTTAAAATCTTATATTTTATCACCAAAAAAGCATATAATTAAAGATAACAAAGAACATTTAGAAATGTATATATATGCAGTGGTGCCCGAAATTATGGACACTTTTTAAAACTGTTATGTTTTTTAAGTTTGTATACATGCTTATAGAAAATGTTACGTTGCACAAAATGCAAAGTCTTTTATATCATTTTAAAGAGAATTTAATACTGAATTTCATACAGAAAATGAAATTCGAACAATTGCAGTGAAAAAAAATATGCTGCGGTAACTATTGATATATATTAGATTCTGATAATAGTAGTAAGTTATCAGTGCATAGTGAGGTAGTATTTATTTTTTATTACAGCTTTACATCGATGTTTTATTGAGCTGAAAATAGCCTTACGCTTTTCTTCGTTTTTACTTGATTCCAGGAATCAATTATATCCTCAATTAGTTCCTTTTTATTTCATCTGGACAAGAGTTTTCAAACGGTGCAACAAGTTTTCGATAGGATCGAGATCAGAACTGTTTCTTGCCCAGTACAATAACTCAATGGTTTTAGAACAATACCAGTCTTTCAATCACTTTACTGTGTGTCAAGGAGCAGAATCCAGCTGAAAAATAAATGAAGCATGTGTAACGGGTCTATTCGCGAACCTCCTACTAATCCTCTTATGGGAAATTTACTTCTTTTAAATATTCTATTGAATACTTTCTCCAGAGAAGAAGATGCGGTGTATGCAAATCAAGGCTTATATTTAAGCATTAATTTTTAGGTTCGATAAGGAAAATAGATGTTAGGAGGATAAAAGAGAGTTTGAACTAGTAGTAGGAATTGAAAAAAGAATAAGTACGAATGTTTCATCATGAAATATTTTACAGAACTTGTATGTACTGTTTGCTTGAGAATACTACAGGAAAAAAATTGCCCAATTTTTCTTAAACAAAGGAAAAGTATGGACTTTATGAAGGCATAAGGTATTTACTACATGAAAAGGCAAATTAATGAATACATAGCGTAGAGTAATTTGCTTTGATCAGACAAACCTCAGAAAAATATTTTAGAATGGCATAAAACCGTCTAAAATGAAAATTAAGTAGCCTACTTTGCAAAGGCTGACTACTTAAAAAAAAGAAATGCGTAATAGCATATTGTCTTCCGTACTGCACTCTGTGTTTTGCTGCTTCATCACGAATAGACGAAGGAACAGTAAGTCCATTTCCGATGCACCTTGCTGTTAAAAAATACTGATGGATGGTTTCGACATCCTTTAGTCTCTCACTATGTGATATTTTTGAAGTTTGCATGGTGTCCTCAACTTTAAGGTCTTCCTCATTTTCCGGCATTTTTCCCATTAACTGTGAGAACATCAACAATTTCTGCATGGAGTGGGGTGGTCGAGTTATATCGAGTGCCGACTTTTCAGAACTTTACTGTATTAGCAATTTTGTCGCTATTTTTATTAACCCCTTAACTGGTTTACCCGTTCTCTGTGTGTATGGGCTACCTAAAGCTGGTCGCAACAGGTTTGCCAGTACGCTGAACGGGCACTGATATTTTCTTCTTTCTATCTTTGATTTACACGTATTTTTAACTCTTATGGTGACATAATTAGTGCTAGTGTTTTTAAGAGATGCAGTTTGTCCATAGTACTGAAATACTTCACATCCGGGATTTTCTTTGTCGTGAAGGCAGGAATTTAGTTTCTTGAAAATATTCGATAAAGACAGGCAATATGCAGTTTGTTGGCGAAGAAGAAAAGAAAATGAAAAGATTAACCAAAAAAGCTAATATTATCTCTGTTCCTATTGCAATGTAAGACTAAGAGTATTACACCATGCTTCAAATTGTACGTGCATTTTGTATGAACACACACAAAATCCTCAACCGTTTAGAAAAGAGGTACGACATGAAACGTTTTTGTAAGTATGAGAGAAATTCTTTTAAGATGTATGAAACACTTTTTCATAGCATGCAGAGTCTACTTATAAAAAGCAAACATTTATATTTTAGAAGCATTATTTTTGTGTTTCACAATTATAAAATAAAAATAGTGTGAAAACTTTAAAATTTAAAATTAAAATAAAATTCTTCCATTTTCGAATTTAGTTAAGTATTATACTAAGTTATATTCAATAAAAAATGTGTGTCCTTTTTGGAACATTATGGGGGGAAAAAATTGACCGTTTAAGGAGTTTAACAAGAATATGAATAGTTTATTCCAAAAAGGTGCTTTAATGACCAAAAATGAAAAGTCAAAATATTATAAGTTAGTATAACTGTAGTCAAAAATATTATTATTTAGTACCTGTTATAGGCAAAGTTATATAAAGGTTTGTAGTAAGTATAGGTTATTCTTTTAATTAGTTTTAACTACATACAAACACACATGCATGAGAAAATTTCCTTCTGGTGACAAATTATGCTCACCATAGAAAACTATTAATTTTTTTCTTCTTTTTCAAGTATCTTTTCCCAAAGTACCAATTAAAATTCCGTACGTCAAAAGAGTACCGATACTTGTAATAACCAAAGATCTATCCATTGCGTAAACTTTCCACAAAGTCAAAGAATCATCGTGATTCAAAACCTTTTTAAAATTAAATATCCTCTTAGGATCTTGGGTGGAATTTTGATGCGGTAAACACTCCATAACACGTTTGACTTCGTTTGCCATTTCGTTGGTGACAGATGCGGACACCATGATCAAGAGTTGAACAGATAAGTAAAAGATAAGAGGAATTAGCAGGGAAAGGAAATAATTCTTAGTCATGCCGGAATTAAATGCGATTCTGTAACCACCCCAAAACAATCCAGTCATGGTGAAGAAAACTGCAAGAAAGGCAGGGAGTGACAGATGTTCGTCCATGCTTCTCATACATCTCGCGATATCTTCGTATGCGACTACCAACTTTTCCATATCTTCGAAAATAAAATCATCCTTCATTTGTTCTAGTAAGTGTTCTAAGAGAACTCGAATATAACTGCACGTGAGTATGTAGTAAAGCGTAAAGAGGGACAGAACAATGCACGGAACTATAGAAACAAAGGTCATAACAATGCTGAGAAACAGATTGCAGTAGTATATTGAGAAATTCTTTGAATATGAGGTAATAATCTGAACCACATCCATGAAGTTCTGTGACAAATAACGTAGTGTGATCCAAATAATCATTAAAATTTGCATCAGTATTATATATGCAATCCATGAGTGCGTCTTTACCTTGCGAGTACTGTGTATCACCTTATTTAATGACTGATATAGGGTGTCTGTCACCTGCCACATTGCTTCTCGTCTTCTATAAACTGATGCGTAAAATAATAATGTTAGTAGAGCTATGAAGCTGTGAGTCAAACTCCTTGTTTCATCTTCTTCTCTGTATTGAATCATTACTATACCAACTAAAATCTTTACACACAGACCAAAGTAGACGGTATATTTGCAACCGTTCTGAAGGAAACAAACTAGTCGATATCTTAGGGATTCGTCTCGATTCACTTTAAAGCTTTTGAGATCCCTAGTTTTAGAAGGACTGAACACTTCAATTCCGGTTAAGCAGAAAAGAATAAATATCACTTTGAATGTGTTTAAGAAGGAGTTGTGAGACAAGCAGTTGATTCTTGCTGCTGATTTGTGGACAACTTCTGTTTTTTGACGCTTCGAAGAAATGATTCTTTCTCTGCATTTTTTTATTGGATGACGTCTGCTCTTCATTACTTTTAAAAACATTCTTGGTTGTTGTTTTTTTGTTAAGAACTTTTGTTCTATGATACGGAACGCAATAAGATGTGTTTATTCACAAGCGTAAGGTATAGGTTAAGAGCCGTGCTCTTTTTAGCTTCTTTGGAATATTTACCTCCTGATAGCAGCGGAAGGAAATGTAAAATGAAACATTATTTATTAAGCAATGTATAAAATCGCAGCTTCAAAACCAATGAATTTACAATTGTGAAACATGAGGTAAAGTCTGACGCGACTGGCAAGGTAGAATCATGACACACACTATATCAAATCTATTTATCGATCAATTTCATTTAATCGATGTATCGATCATGCTTATCTCTACTGAACTATTAATCAAATTCTTTTAATAATTTTTTTCTTGTATAATGGGAAAAATCGATCTTTCTTCTCTAGAAGCAATGCCTAAGTAAATATTAACAAGGGAGGTATGCGATATTAAAGCACTTTACTAATCATTACTTATCATATTAATTTACAGAAAAAGTAAATTATCCATCTGAGTCAGTGTGGGTTTATGGTGCAAGAGACAATTTTGGCTAAACAGCGCCAAACATTTGCTAAAATATTAAAAATGCATTAAAAACATAGTTTTGTGGTAGTATAATAGTAACATCCCAATTCAAATATAAAAGACCAATTATGAAAATAAAAGCAGGAAGATTTTGGTGTATTTCAATGATGATAAGAAACTGGTCAATTAAAATGTGACAAACAGAGTACGAGATCTTGCATGAAGGGCATCAGCAGCATCCTCCCCCAACAGCAAATGCCTGTGCGCAAAACGAGTATGACCAATGCGAAGGCGAATCAGCTTGCGTCGGTTATCGTATCGGCATTACATGTCATGCTCCAACTTGTTATCCAACTGCTCACACCATGATTTCTGCCAGGCTGTTGAAATATGATGTAAGATGCTGCGCTTCATGACCGAAAGCGGAACTGCTATCGACAGATGGGTAGGGGCCGACCGAGCAGCTCTGCCCGCTTGCCCTTGCCTATGATACCTACGCGACACTGTAGCCAGTAAAATGCTCTTTCAAAACCCTTGTTGTACAGTCGACTCGTGATGTCAAGTGCATTACATACCATGGATGGCATTGATCGTTGTTTTCTTAGACTCTCATGCTGTCAGTATAGATTAAGTATTTACGGGGCATATTGGTGTCTATTAATTGAAGTGCACGGTAAATGGTGACAGCTTCGGCAATTAAAACGCCGCAAAAGTATCGAATTGATCCTGGTACCACTGAAGACCCACCGCGTAGAGGTGCTGATTCACGTTAAATATGTAGAGTTCAAAGTCCCCCAGACTTTATATGACAAAGATACGTCTACATCAGAGTAAGGTTTGCAATCCCGTATTACATTTTCAATTCCGGGATTACATTATCTAAATACGGGGATTTGTCCCGGGATTATAGGATTGGACTACTTTTTAAATACTCTTACACATTAGAATAGTTGAAATTGCATAATAAAACTGAAAATGTAATTAAAATTTGGTTTAATATTAATTTTATTGAAAAAATAAAATAAAAAAAAAACTTAATTCATCATGAAAAAACAAATAAAAGTAGTACATAATGAAATTTAAAAAAAACATTTTTCATTTCATGAGTTTCTGTAAATAAGCTTTTAAAAGTACGGCTCATCTAGCGTTTCATCGTTCAACCGGCTCCTTATTTTTGTTATAAATTGTCCTGCCGAAGAAAATTCTCGTTCAGATTCTACACTAGTAGGCTTTATCGTCATAAAATAGGAGTATGTTCTTTCCAGCTTAGTCACATCGTCTCACTCAATTTTCAAAAAGGAGACATTTCTTTTTGAATTTTTGATGACAGTGCCTCAAATCTAATAGACTGCATTGGTGCATATACCCCTCTTTGATAAGTTTACATAGTCCTTCTGCTACACTTGATGGTGTTTGTGTACAAATTGATTCAGTTATTGAATCAGAATGTGAATGAATTTCAAGCGTTACCTTATTTAAAAAAGAAGATCCAGTTGCATGAGCTTTTAGTAATGCAATGGGATTTGAAGTGTCTCAAGTCTTTCAAACAGGTCCGCCTTTAATTAACGGCATTTAATTGAAGAAGGAACTGTGACAAAATCTATACTTGAGATGTTGCTTATATTATTGTGTAAGTATTTCAGTGAGCTACTTAGATCTGTACGATGCTCCCATACAGAAGAGAAATGAAGGCTGCATATATATATATATATATATATATATATATATATATATATATATATATATATATATATAATAAGATATAGATATATATATATATATATATATATAGATATACTGATCTATATATATAGATATATATATATATATAGATATAGATATATATTATATATTATATATAGATATATATCTATATATATATAGATATATATCTATATCTATATCTATATATATATATATATATATATATATATATATATATATATATTATATTATATATATATATATTATATATATATATATATATATATTTACTTATCGCACTTATAATTGCACAAAAAAATTCTACGTGCATATGTGACGGGGCTTTATGCGACTTTCAACTAGTAATCCTCTTGGGGAATCTTTGGGCCAGCAATCGTGTTTATTTCACAGCCATCCCTCTCAAGAAGAAAGCATGAGATGTAGATTAGGTAGTGTATATAAAGTTAGAGTTAAGTAATTGTAGTTCAGAAGGAAAGGCGCCGCTGTGAAAGCAGTGCTAATACGGTAAGAATTAGAATTACGCCGCGTGACTAAAGGACGGATTTTAACTACTAAAATAAATCAGGGAATTTAGAATTATTAAGATAAGATTGATTAAGCTATTAGGATTTCGTACGCTTATTAATATAAGGTTGTTGCTCTCTTTATGTTACACTTCAAGGGTTCCCCTTTATAGATTACATGTTCTGGAATATTATCATTGATAATAATAAATTAGATGTATCATGGTTAGTCTTGGTCATCCATCTTTCCCTCCTACAGCTTAAGGTCAACAAGATGATAAGGAAGCGACCCCTGGGGTAAAATAATCGCACATATTTCATAAACAAAATATAAATTTCCTAAGAATTAAATTCTTAAAAGATTTTGACGAAATTTTTTAAAATAATAATGACAAAAAATTTTAATCCCGGGATTAATTATTTTAATACCGGTATTTCGGGATTAGAAGAAACACCGGGGATCCCTCGATCTCGAGGCTGCAAACCCTACATCAGAGGTTCTAAAAATTTTTATGTCTCATAGACCAGTGCTTGTCAAAGTTTCAATATTCGCTACCCAATGTTCAATCAAAATGTTCATCGCACCTCCCTCCCTCCTCATACAATGTATTGAACTCAATACTATATTTCGATGCTAAAACTGCGATCTGGCTTTAAACTCTTAAGTGCCACCAGCGTATATAAACGTCTTGCTCAGTCAAAACGTTAATTTCCCCGCGAACGTATATATACGTCTTTCCGAATACAATCTTTTCTGTGCATTGCTATCCATAAAATTATTCCGAAGACATTTGGAATGCAACACAAGGACTTGGACAATGTTTGTGAAGGATTTTCTTATTTCAGATTATTTGCTTCTTTATTCCTTCCCGCCCCAATCATAAATTACGTGCACCTACGTGGAAAACGGTTGGCATTGGGAAGCGAATCGCAAAACTTTCAATCGGCAATTAAGAGATTAATTATAAACCATATAAATTATCAAGATAAGTGTTTTATTTTGTATATAATTTTACATAAGTCAATCCTATGGGGTCACTGGTAATTATTTAACTTGTTCTTATCTTATTATTGTTAAATTAATTACCAAATACACAAGCATTGTGTAACACTGGTACATTTATACATGCGATATATCAGTGTAAACATACATTGTATTTTTTATAAGGTGAGAATGTATTTTGTTTGTTTTCTTTTAGTAAATTAACAGTTTTTTTATATCTTTTATTTTCAACTTCTCAATATGCTCGTGCCCCCCTCGTACATTTATCATGCCCCCTCCAAGAGGCGCGCCCCACACTTTGAGAAACGCTTGTCTAGACTCTTAACTATGTTTTTCGGTAGACCCCTGCTCACCTAATATTAAATTTTTGCAAATTTATCAAATTAAATGTCTTTTTGACAGCTGGTATAGAGCTACTCACTTTAAAAAAGTTAAATTTCCAGCTGTAGTGAAGTATTGTGTTTAAATTTAAGGAAAAATATCTTAATTAAATTAAAATTTAATTGATACCTAAAATAACTGATCAACAAACAAATTATAATGGGAGGGATTAATCTGGTGCTTCAATAACAAATTTTCAATATTTGACATCACAATCTTGTCAGATTTAACATTAAATCTCTTCGGTTATAGTAGTCTTTTTCCTATTTTGGAGATTGGTAAACGCTCTGAAACTCCTTCTCACTAGGAAAATAAATCAAAAATTCTCTCACAATACTCCATGATTCGGGATGAATAACATATTCCCTACTGTAGTAATTACCATAGACACACAAAGCATTCTCAAAGCTAGTTTCAAAATCTGAGTAAAGTGCATTTAAGGTATCCAACTACGTTCGGAACCGTGATAATACCGTATAAATGGATAATTTTCATGATATTTAGTGTCACTTAGATAAGAATACATGTATAAAATTGATTTAAGGACATTTTCACAAAAAAATTTATTTAAATACATTATTTTGGCAAAAAATTAAATTAGAATAACCTTTTTTTCAAAATGTTCTCATTTTATAAAAAAAGGCTTCTAAAATAATAATATTTTGTGTGTGTGTGCTTATATAAAGTAAAGACTTCTCCAGAGAGTCTAAACTATTTTTTTTAGAAAAATTCACATTATTTTTTCAGAGTTAAATTCAATTGAAATAAATTATTGGCGTTTTTTTCTTAAACTTTCTCCCCCTTTTTTAAGAAAACAATGGGGAAAACCCC
>BMAV01019328.1:0-12621 GCA_019973955.1 Trichonephila inaurata madagascariensis
ATTTTGGGTTGCATTGTTTGTAAGTTTTACTTTAAATCTCTATTTCTCAAAATGTAAATTTCAACAAAAAAGGGGAACATTTTTAAAAAAACCCTTTTTTTTTAAAAAAACTTTGAAATTTTACCTATAAAAATAAATTTTTTAAATGGAATTTTAAAAAAAATTATTCAAAATATTTATGGTTAAAAATTTCGAATTTTTCCCCTGTTTAAAAATTTTGACGTGTTACTCCCATATAATTTTTAAAAAAAACTTCAAAATTTTGAAAAATGCCCCCATTAAAATAAAAAAAAACAATAAATAATCCAAAAAAAAAATTTATGACTGTACAACATCCAAATTTTTTTTAAAATTTCAAAAAATTGGTCATTTTAACTTTTAGGAATAGGGAAAATGCTGGTGGTGCCCCTTAAATTTTAACAATTTTAAAAATTTTTGTACGGTTTATAACTAAAGTTATATATATTGTAGCTGTCACAAGCCCTCGTGTGGAGAAATATTCCTTTTTTTATTTAGAAACTGAAAACACTTTTATGATTAGCTTTTTTTTAGTTATTTTTTTTTTTCTAAAGCATTTAATTTATTTTTTATTTTAAAAATTTAACTTTACATAATTGTTTCACCTTTTTTTTAAAAAACTTTGTGTTTTTGGTGGAAACTTTTTTAAACCAAAAAAATATAAAAAAAAAAGTAATCAAATAATGTATTAAGCTCGTATAATTTATTTTAAGAAAACAACACAATTATTAATATTTAGAGGAGAAACGACTGAATGAAACAAAATTCAGATAGTCTCAACAGTAGCTTTACATCAAAGTATATTATTAATGAATTCAATACATTGTTATTCTACGGAGGGGACGCGATGAAAATCATGATGGAAAATTAGGTCGCAAATATTGAAAGTTCGTGAAGCACTGATTAACACCACATTTACAGTACTTTCTAGAAATCTGAATTGCTTTTTAAGACATTTAAATATGTTTGAGGTCGTCTTGTCCTTGGAAATTATTTTATTTGTGTTTAAATTCAATCCTGAAGTACAAATATTAATTCATCTAACAAAATTTTTAACAGTATATAAAATCCATGCATAAAAACATTTAATGCTTTACGCTTTATTCTATACAAAAAAATATTATATATAAGTTTCACGAAGATAAAAAAAAAGTGTAAAATTAGTAATAACAGTATAGACAATACAATTAGATAGTTAAATTTTCATAACGTAATTTTGAAACTAAACCAAGATATTTCCATGGGCAAATTTTTAAAAATTCTGAATTTTCTCCTTTATGATGCCTAGTGGTTATGGTTACGAATTTGTATCTGCCTTGGGTTCGACTCTTGGTGTCGCTGAAGACCAGTGTTGTACGGGGCTGATGCATGTAAAATCCATCGAGGTGCAATGTCCTCCCAATGGCGTGGTGTGGTAGCTAGGAAAGGGAAGTACCAACTCAGGAGTGATCCTCGTCACTTGACAGAGATACAAAATTTCTAGGTCTGTCACCAATAGCCTTATTTATTTTTCTCACGTAATATATTGCACTTTCCAGGCTTTTTTTTTCTTTGAGTAAAAATGATATCTTCAATATAGAATTCAATAATTTCTCTCCCCCTCTTTATTTATTTATTTATTTTACCCAGCTGCATTCTTCCTTTATGTTTCTTTAAAGTATAATTGGAGGATTTCTCGAAAAAAATAACCTTATTTCCGGTGCTTTTTTAAACTGAAGAACCAATTAAGAGAAAATATATCAACAGGAAGTGTTGGCGTCAACTGAGAATGATTCATAAGAAACATTTTATTATTTATGTTTCCTGTTTTTTCTTTCTCTTATTTTTTTCTTTTGGTCTGTATGGTGCATTTGTATCGGATAATTTTATTATTTTTAATGAATTTGTAAGAAAGTTGGAATATGTATATTCTTTCTTCCATCTCTTATATTCCTTATATTATTATTATTATATCTGCTTTGTATATTTGTATTACGTTCACGCACATGTATGTATATAGTGCAGTTACCTTTAAATTTGCATCCTCTTATTTTACTGTCTTCTACTGTTTATAAAATGTAAACTTTGACTTTTTTTTAATAAAGACTGGACGTGGGGGTGGTTGTTTCCCCTAGAGTTCGGTTTGTAGCTCTAAACCCTTTTCGGGTGAGCTCGGTTCCTTAGAATACCACCAATAGCTCTAGTGTTACTTTATATTGTAAAGTGAAAATATAGCTCTCTTTCTTCCTTATGATATTTCCTTTTCATGATATATGTTTCTCTATCCAAAGAAATACACAAATTTGTTTTGCCTTTTAGCGTTTTTATGCTTTTTCATGCAGGTGAATATCCTTAACCTGTCATATTTATGAAGGGTCTCATATGTGCCTATTCTCTAGATACGCGGATATATATTTATTTTATAAAACTTTCAATTGACATTTATTCATCGATCTTGAATAGAGCTGAAAGAGTGAAGTGACAATTTTAAAGTCAATGACAGAATAAGAAAGAACGGAAGCTCGATTTATTCTGTCTTGATATCTCATTCGAATGTGGGCCGCATCAAAATCGAATCCATCAACCCAAATTCCAGTTTATTAAATAACTAAAGAGAACAAAATATTCAGTATTTGAAATACAATTACCCCTTATTTTGAATCAATATTTGTGAAGATATGGAACCAATTTGGTCCCCAGAAATGCGATATGGGAAAGTAGAAAAAAAAAATGTTGCTTTTGGAGATGAAACATAATGCGAGATAATAGATTTTCAAATGGTAACTGTTTATTTTTATAGATTATTCTTGAAACATAGAGAATATACCAACATCGAATTTCAAGGAAAAATTCGATTGGTTTATAGAAAGTATTTTTATTTATGTGTTTATTTTTGAAAGTAGAATACTATAGAAAAAATTAGGAAATATTTTGACAAAAATGTAAATATCATTAAATCATACATAGCGCCTGCATTGTCAAGATATAAAATCAACCCAATTTGTGTTTCATGCATACATTTTCTTTTTCTTATATTGTTAAATTTTTCTACGAATACTCTTTTTCAGGTATTGATAAGTATTTCTACATCTTACTGAATTTTTTGCACATATTCAATATCACGGATGCGTATAATTCACACTGCGTGCACACACAAGCAGGTATATATATATATGTATTACGGAATGCATTCTATTATACATAAAATGCAATAGTCTGAAAATAGTCGTGACAAAAGAAAAACCGAGAAGAAATATTAATTTATTAACTTATTCTGAACACCAACAAGATGGCTAATTTGTATTCATTGTCTATGAATACAATTCAAGAAAAGAGAAAGAATTCCGACCTTCTTTCAGCTAGGTTTTCGTGGGGGTGGATAAATCGACGTTATGGCAGGGGAAAAGAGGAAGGAAATATTTTTTTTAGAATTTGTTTCAAAAAAAAATCCCACCGGTTATTGGTAAAAAAGGCTAAATAAAAAAACAATAGGAAGTTAATCTATCTTAATTCACTATTTTAGGTTATAAATGAAAGGAGGCTGGCGTTTAGAAAACTTGTATTCATAATTAAGATTTAAAAAAATATATGCATATAATTTGTTAGGATTTAAATTAGTATTAAATGAATTTTAAAAAAAAACGTCGTGTGTTTGTATATATATATATATATATATATATATATATATATATATATATATATAAAAAAGGAAATTAAAAATTTAAAAAATTAAAATTCCCCTATCTAGTAATTCACTTTTTACCCTCACCTCTTCAAGTATCAAACTAATGCCCCATTTATTTCTTCCGAACTTTGGCCCTACCAAATAAACATGTCTTATTCCAGTCGTTTATTTAATAGCCCTATATGTCGCATTAATTTGGAAACACCTTGGACGCCGCGATCGGTGTTTTAAGTTTTTAAACCCCAAAGTATTCGGTGGGTTCTCTCTGCCCAGCGTCAGATGATGTGTAATTTTTGATCAAATAAAGCCCTTTTGTGTTAAAATAAGCCTTTTCTGACTCTAAAATCATGTCAAATAAAGCCGGCAGGATATTCTATCTGCGAATAAATTTCGAATTTTAAAAGAAACAAATCCCCAAAGTAAAATAATTTTAAATTAAAACAAACTTCCAATTAACTTTTTGTAAAAAGTTAAGAAATTTATGCGCTGTACATCTTTTTTTCTGAACCAAGTATAAACCATCGAAAAAGTTCAAATAACGATTATAGAACCCACGAAAGATATTTTTTTTACGCTAAAGGGACCGGGTGCCGTGAGGGAAAAAAACGTTCTTTTGGGCGAAAAAAAGAAAAAAAAAAAGGGAAAAGGGGTGAACCCTATCCTCGTGAAGAAAGAGAAACCTTCCGGAAATAAAAATCTTTTCGCCAGAAAATCTATAAAAAAAATACCGGAATTTTACCACCATCAATTTACAAAGTAAGTACAACATCAAAAAGAAAATTAAATAAAAAAAATTTTTTACGGTGCAAATCCAACGAAACATCGGGATTCCCGTTCACCAAGGGTTTCTGCCGCTACGAAGTGGAGGCGTTAAATTATATTTCTAATCTTAGGAACATTGAAGTGACAGTTTTGCTGAACAAACTTTAAAAAGAAGAATATATGATGTTTAATTTTTTATAATATAGTTTGTGTTAAATCAGATATTCTTTATATTTTAAAAGAAAAAGAAGTGTATAGGTTTCGTCATACCCAAATTTTGAAAATTTTTAATTTCTAATTTTTCAAGATGTCGAATAATTCTTTAGATAAAAGGGTGTTTTAAAGTTGACAGGTATAAATTAAGGTTTTTTAAAAAATTCAATGTACTATACTAGGAAAATAGATTTTTATAAGAAACAAAGTAAGTCTGTTGCATTCTTTTTTTTTTCCATGAATTTTTTTGTTTTTTTAATTATTTTTTTTTCCCCAGTAACTTATTGCATGTCATTTAAATTTTTTATTTTGAAATTGTGTGTTCATATACCGGCCAAAATCAAGATTCACTATTTCTCAAAAATTTTTTTCTTATCAAAATTTTTAAATTTTTAATAACTTGAACTTATTTTTATTTTCTACCGTGGTAAAGAAGAATGCAATCATTATAATTTTGCATATGTCTTGAAACATTGAGGATAAACGTATTTTGTTTGATATTACACTTCCATATTGTTTTTTTTTTTGCATCCCCAAATCTTGATTTGATCCGCAAATTTCAAAAAGATGTGTTCTAAAAAAAGAGGTATACGTTTATTAGTAATGTGTTATATAAAAAACAAAAAATTTTCTATGAAACGAAGACTTGAAGGTTTTGGAAGATTCAAATATTGAGGATATTGGTTGTTAATGTATTTTGAAAATTTTACATAAACACTAAAGGTGATGAAAAGAAGTCCCCATTTCACTACAATTATTTAAAGACTTTTAAATTTTATATCTATATTCTTTTATTCCCCCCAATTTTAGTTTTAAGCATATGAAATAAAAAATTGTTTTTTTGTTTAATGGTATAAGTTGTTGTACACCATTTTCAATTTTTAATAATTTCATTTTATTATGTTATTTTTTTATCTTTTTTTAAAATGTATTTCAATATTTAAAATTTGGTAACACTATAATTTTTATTAAGATGGCGCCAAAGGGGATTTTTTTACAAAATTATATTTTTTTAAAATTTGTTGATAATGTATTTTATGTCTACTATCTTTGTTTGATATGATATTTTTTCCCAAAATAAATTTTTTTTTTAAAAATTTTCTCTGCTTTTAATACAATCTATTATTATGAAGGAATGGGGGGCTTTTTTTTTGGATGTCGAATAGATTTGAACAAGCAATCTTAGTTAAAGTGGAAATTAAATTTTTAAATTAAAATTTTTGGGAAATGTCATTATTGTGATTGTTTTTTAGTTTCGTTTTTTTTAGACATTTTGATTTTAGTATTCCTTTTACTTTTAAATATTTCTACTATGTAATATGTGTTTCCCAAAAATTTATGTATAGTTTTTTTACTGTTGAAAATTGTTAAGTTTGTAAAAGAAAAACACGCCCCGACTCCCTTTAAAATTGGGGTGGGGCAAAAGAGATAATTAAATTAGATTAAAAAAATTTAAAATTCCTATCAGTAATTCACTTTTATATTTCCTCCTCACCTCTTCGTATCAAACTAATGACTCATTTATTTCTTGAACATATGGCTAAAAAAAACATTCTTAGATCGTTATTTTTAAAAACCCTTTTGTCGCTTAACCCAAACTATGGACCCCGGGATCGGTTTTTTAAAGTGTTTAACCTTAAGATCATTGGTGGCGTTCTTCTCTCTCCTCTTGCGTCAGAAGTGTCAACTTTGATGTAAAGCCTTTTAAAAAAGTCTGTTTCTGACCCCAAAAATCTTCTTTTATCCCTATACTGGGTTTTCCACCTCAATTTGGCAGCTTTGGGGAAAAAAGGGGAAAAGTAACAACCCGCTTAAAAAAATAGCAACCTTTTTTGGGAACTTAAATCAAAAAAACCCCGAAAATTGTTAAAAGTATCATGTTTTGGGGTTTTGGTTTAAAGTATATTTCATTTAAAACCCAAAAGCATTTATTTTTTTAATACCGGAACGAATACGTAAAAACAACAACATGGAATTACATTTGACTGAATAAACCGGTTTTCAAGATTACTTTTTCCCAAAATATTTAAAAAATAAACGCCAATCAACTCAAAAGGATTTGTTGGGATGCGGCAGGGGAAAAAAGTTGGGGACACAATGAAGAAATGGATGGAAACCCCCCTTTTTAAAAAGGTTTAAAACTATCCCAAAAAAAAGCCCCAAAACATTATTATAAAGACAATTTCCCCTACATTCTAAAAAAGGAGAACTTTCCCCAACGTTTTTGGGAAAAAAAAATAATTCAAATGGTTGCCCAGAAAAGAAAGTTACATGGAATAAGAGGGAAATTTAAAAATTGAATTTTCCGAAAGTAAATAAAAATCATTTATATTACAGTTACAGAGTGGAAGAAATAGCAAAAAGTTTGGAAAAATTTTTTAAGATTCCCCCATATCCTGCTACCCTTTTTCATCTGAGATGATTTGGGCAGGAAAATAAAAATAAAATTTTTTAAACCTAATGAAATAAATAAACTTGTAAAAAAAAAAAAGGGGTTATAAGGCAGGTTTTTTTCTTTTTCCTATTTTTCCCCCCAACCTAGAATGTGGGATGAATGAAAAACCCAGACGTTTCCATAATCGAATATTCATTAAAATCTTAATTTAAACAATATATAATTTTAGTATTATTAAAAAAAAATTGAATCTGAAATAAAAGGACACACAATACTATTATCAAATAATCGCGTCACTAACCACTTTTTTAACTTTCCCGGCTAACCCTAATCTCAAAAACACACTGTTCAATTTTTAAATTGTTCTTACCTCTATCTTGGGTGAGAAATTCCAATCAACGACGTTGCTTTCTCGGTTTAAAGGGTTTCCCAAATTTAGCAACCAAAGTCCCCTATTAAATCTTGGTCCGGTTTCCTTTTCCTTTAAAGTTTCACTTGTTATCACATACCTCGTATACTCACTTCCCAACCCACCGCGTACACAAAACTTTTACTATTTATAAGATTCTTAATTTGCATATATTTCCGTTTCCCCTTCTTAGTTGGTTGGAAATAATTTTTCGGAAAAAAAACCCAAAAAAATTTTTGGGGAAATAGCGATGGTCCCCCCAAAGGTCTAACTAAAAATGGGATTGCATCGACTATATAATAAAAAAGAAAAAATGGGGAAAAATTATGGACTTGTTGAGATGAAACGGAAAAATAAAATTTCATTTATCTGTGAACAGTGACTCTTCGGATACGACTCAGAAATAATATGCCGACAAAAAAAGTATCAAAAGTCCTCCTTGGTGGTATGGTAGTTTGGGAAAGGGAGGTTCTAAAAAGGTGTAGTCCGCCCTTGACCGGAAAAAATTACGTGTCTCTCTTTCCAATCTATAAAATTAAATAATACTTCCTATTAAAACATTTTTTATTAAACACTTTTTTTGCATACGGAATGACGCGTTAAAGGGTCCCCCCCACTTTGGAAAATTCTTTAAATATAATAAATGACAGGCAAATGATTCATTAATGGTTAGAAAAATCGTTCAAGGTAATATTTATATTTAAAAAAATTGATTTAATATTTTATAAAAAACTTTTTTTAAAAAAAATCAAACTTCTATTTTTTTTAACAAGTTTTTAAAAAAATACATTTTTTATAACATCTCCTTATTTTTTTTAACCAAAAAAACCTTAAATTTTTGTTTATTGGCTTCCGTTTTGATTCTAGGCTTCCCGCATGGTTGTTAAAAAAAACATGTATAATAAATTTTATTTATGAATATTTAATAAAAAGACAATTTTCCTTTAAAAAAATAATATGGAAATTTTAAAAAAATATAGGTCTAAATTTCAAAATAAATAATTTTTTTATTTAAAATTTTTAATAAATATTTTTTCCAAAAGTTATACTTATTGAACTGAATTAAAACTTTTTATATAAATGTCGTAACATAATTTTTTAAAATTGCATCAGATGTTTTTTTAATAAACAATAAATTTTATAAAAAATTTTAAATTTAAATATTGATTTGTTTTTAAATTTATCCCAAGTTTATTTATGCTTCTCATATCTTAAATTACTTCAAAACGGGATCTACGTTTATGGAATAATTTTAAAAATGATTTAAAATAGAAATTTGGGAAAAAAAAAGGGGGTTTTTTTTTATAAACAGGACAGAAATTTGTATTTTTTAAACAGATATAAAAATGAAATTATGAAACTTAAGATATAGAGCCCTTTATTTTGAAAAAAAGGGCATCAGTCATAAAAAATATAAGTTAAAGAAACCCGGAATTAAAAATATTTTTTTTTTAAAAAAATGCATTCAACATGTTGGGTTTTGGAATTCATTCGAGAAAAATTTTTTTGTTAACTAAAAAAATTTTTAAAATATTGAAACAAAAACCCCTTAAAAATTGGGTTAAATTTGGAAAATTATTATTATTTTTTTAAAAAAAAACCCCAAAAATTTTAAAGAACAAATTTTTTAAGAGCATTTTTTTTCTAAATTGGGAAAATTTTTTTAGTTATGTCCCCTCTCCCCTAGGGAACCCCATGCTTTGTTGATTTGATCCTCATCCTTCCTATAGCTCTAACTTAAGTTTGGAAAAATATAGCTTTCCCCCCACGCGTTGCTGTGGCTAAAAAAAAAAAAAAGAAAGCCAAAATTTTTGTATGTTTAAACATTTGCATTTGAGGTATGATTTTTTTTAAAAAAAAAATTGTATTTAGAAAAAAAGCATAAAACATTACTTTGAATGTAACGAAAACAATTAAACTTTAAAAAATTACATTGGGGCGAATTTTAAAACATAATCCCAAATGTCCCGTTTTAAAATTAACGTTAATAAACAAAAAAGTTTAAAAAAAAAAACATTGATGCAGCTGAATCTGATTTCAGATTACATAATTTTAATTGTAAAAAGTTTATCCAATCTATTACAGTTATCTTGAAAATATGTTAGTTTAAAGCATATTTTTATTTGGTATATGAATTAGAAATGAGAGCAGATAGGGAGAATACTTAGTACTTTTATATGAACAATTTATTCGAAGTTGTATATGATCGGGAAATTAAGTACATTCCATGTGATGTAAGCAATTTAAGGGGGTGATGTGACCCATGTGATAGGTTCAAAAAATATCAAAAAAAATTTTTTTTAATAAATTGCTTTCTTGACTCAAAAAAACGGGTAAAATTTTTATTTTTTAAAATTTGAAGTCGTTTTAAAAAAGGGGGGTTAGAAGAACAAACGTTCGGGGCACTGGGTTGGGAATCGAAGGATGGGCCTGGCCGGATTTTTGATTTGGCGTGGGAAAATTTGTAGATGGATAAGAGGAAATATCATAGTTATTCAATAATTCGTTGAACGTTTGGGTTCGCCGATTGAGGGGGAAGTTAAATTTTCTTTTTTTTCGTTTGAAACTTTTTAAACGCGTTTTTCTCAAATGTTTTTCAACCTTCCTCCCTTATCTCAAGAACGATTTATCAGTACATTTATACGCCCAAACTGACTACGATCATTTCAAAATTCATATTATTTCTTTTTTTAAACAAAAACGTAAAAAAAACATGAAATTAAAAGTTTTCCAGGGTCTACTGGAAACCCAATTTTTTTTTTAAAAGGGTGGGGTTTTCATTCTGTCCCATTGCAAAATTAAAACGTTGTTTTTTTTATTTTAAAAATCACCCGGAACTTAGGAAATTTTTATTCGACATGTACAAACTCACGTGCTATTAGATATTTTTGGGCAAAACATTTATATACATAAAAATAATATAAATAAATATAAAAAAAATTTAAAAGGGTTATTTTTTTACTGTCGAAAAAATTTTTCCCCAAAAATGTTTAAAAAGGTAAATGGGGCCCATAAAACGAAAAAAAGAAGTCAAATATCTGTATGGATTGTAATGTTTGTATTTCATTTCTTCCTATCTAACTTACGAATGCTATCAAATTTGCATAAGTTTTTAAACATGTTAATGTGTGTCAGTTTTCCATCAAATATATTCTAGAAATTTCAAACAATTGAATATTTTGAATTTTCAACGTCAGATAGTTCTACCCACTTCAGAAATACAGATTTTCAGTTGAAATACCTCACATGACGTTTTAATGGAAGGAATTGTTGATTTCTAAATGTAATCACTGGTTATACATACGTTGATTCCAACAGACTTTGCATGTGAAGCATATAAATTTCTAGGTGTTTCTGATAGTTTAATATTCGTGAAAACCTTTAAGACTGAGTTACGTAACAAGTAATAAAGCGTGCATGATACATTGACTGTAGTATAGCCGTAGCATTCCATTATATAGGGTAAGTCAAAAGGAATATAGTGATTACAAACAGCTATAACTATTTAATGGAAAAGAATTTATCGTTAATATAACCCAGAATGTAGACGGAACTTCAAAATTTTGTATGTATACGTCATAGACATTCTATGTGACTTATCTTGGTTACACAGACAACATCTAGGCGATACTCCATTTCAAGGCATACATTCTGAAGCATTTGTGCAGTCATCGACGCAAGCGCATTACGAATGCGTACTTTCAGTTCTTCTATGGTTTTGGGCATGACATGGGAAAGAATGTGCATATATTTCCTTCCATATGGAAAAGAAATATACTCTGTGTTACACATGTCATGTCCAAAACCATTGAAGAACTGAAAGTACGCATTCGTAATGCGCTTGCGTCGATGACTGCACAAATGCTTCAGAATGTATGCCTTGAAATGGAGTATCGCCTAGATGTTGTCTGTGTGACGAAGGGAAGTCACATAGAACACATCTATGAAGTATACATACAAAATTTTAAAGTTCCGTCTTCATTCTGTAAATCTTATAGGTGGATTCTTTTCCATTAAATAGTTATAACCGTTTGTAATCGCTATATTCATTTTGACCTCCCGTGTGCGTCAAGCTTATGAAGAAGACACAATCAATGACAACACATGTAATCAGGTGTTTTAAAAATTCCGAGGAGTCAGAAAATTTTGAAATCATGCATGATGTTAGATTTTCCTTCTTCATTACAAGAGCCTTTTGATCTATCAATAAAATAAATTCAAACGCATTTGTGCCATGATTAATCTGTCTTCAGTATTAACCGGACAACAATAGAAAAACGATTGGAAGAATCGGATTTCATCAAAAAGTTGGATCGAAGGCTTTTGTCTTAGCTTATTTATAATAAACAGAATCTACCAGTGTTTTCCAGGCACAAAATGAGCCATTCTTGAAACGGATGGAAATTGGAGAAGAGAATTGGCTATGTGACAACAGAGTTCATGGACTATACAATTATATTAAATTGAAATTAGAACTTGTCCCGAAGAAGATTTTGCTTAAAGAGTGAAAGGATGTTCATGCAATAATTTTTGGAGAGATCTTGGTAATAATAAAGCTATTAATGCCTCTTCCTACTGTCTTCTGTGGTCCACATTGGTCATGAAAGGAACCAATGTCTTCAGCAGGTACAATAACGAGAGACTCAATGCCGCTGTCGTCTTTCATGAAAAAATAAGGTAAGTTGAGAAGTTTTTATCCTCGCTCTACTATTATCTTTACTTGGTGCTTATTGAGCATCACATATTTTGTGCGTGGATCAATTCTTTCAGCTGAAGAATCATTTGATGAAATTGAGGAATTGGAAACGGACGATAAATTATTTTTTGCACTTCAACCTCAAGTTTTACGAAGTGGGATTAATTTCCTTCCAGAAACAGAGCAAGAATCATCAGATAGCAGTAACGAATAAGCACAAACATGCATTACATATTTTTATGCTTCTTGACACTTCATCGTCTCACACATAAAGAGGTAAAAAATTGTGCAAAAATTTCATAACAGAGGTATAATCCTCTGATACAAATCTATACCTAGAACTGTTATTGAACTGATAACTTCTTTAGGGGCGTTGTTTTGATGAATGAATTAAAATTAAGAGTCAAATTGGGCTGCGTGACCCTGAATCAGTTCCACTAGCTCTAAACGCTATCAATCGTGCT
>BMAV01019329.1:0-38498 GCA_019973955.1 Trichonephila inaurata madagascariensis
ACCATTAGCTTAAAAAATTGGGCACCCTATGCGATTTTGACCTCGTCTTTCTATATTATTTCTGATAACCCTTTGAAATTTTGAAGAATTTTCTCTTCGAATTTAGCCAAGACTTCTAAAAGTTGTACGTTTTTTGTGGATTTCTGACTTCCACATAGTCCTGTATCTGGGGTTTCGAGTCGAACAAAAATATGATCCACTAAGTCTGCTTGGGACATTCCAAACTAAACTTCTCTTTTTTTTAGTAATTATACAAAAAAATCGAGCCTCCTGATTTTTTCCCCCTGCTGGGATCAAAAACCCACGAGTTTTTTTTTTTGCCCGCGGAAAAAGTTTTGCAAATTTCTTTTTGAGCTGCGCAAAATCCGTGGCTGTTTTTTTCGCCCCAAAAACAACAAATATCAATACCAATCTTGACCCCTTCCCTGAGATGACTTTTAAGTAAGAAATGACAGATTATTTACAAGTAACTGTATATTATTATCGATACACTCGATAAACCTGCAACGTTCTCCGACCTAAAAAGTACATTTGGTAAAACCTATTTCCACCACATTACCAACCCAGAATTATAGATGTTGGGGATTGCGACATAGCCACCCTGTGATGACCATTGTGCCGGTTCCGGGCTAGAGGTGGGGGATTATCAAAATGATGAGACATAATAATTTTAATAAAACTTTTTTTAAAGATTAACTTATATTATTAAATTTAATTTGAAAATTTTTTTAATTAAAGTGAATAAAGCCCAAATTAAATCACGTATTTAAGTCAATCACGAAACGATCCTTTATCTAAATTATAGTTAATAATACTATTCATCTAATTATCTATTTAAATATTACCTTTGGTCGATCTCCTTTCTTACCTAGAGAATATTATCTATAAACTTTTATATATGAAGATTCCAATTTTTTATCTAAGGCTTCTATTTTTTTCCAAAAAACTATGGGACCGCTATTGATCAGCAAGATTTCACACAAGCTTTGTCACGCTATCGATCGGGAAAAATTCCCCCAATATATCTCTGAGCCTGCCGCCATATTAGGCTTGCCACGCTATCCTTTTTTTAGTTTTTCTCATTTACATATTATGACGTTTATCTTCTTGGTATTGGGTTGGAAAAGTTTTGCTATTAATCGTGGGGCAAAAAAACATAGGAGTCATGAAAAGAAAGACGCGAGAACGTCACAAACAATCCCTTAAAACTACTAAAAAAAAATTTTTAACTTCTGTTTTTTCTTTTCCTCCAACTTTGTCTTAGACAGATCTATTTCTACATTTTCTTCCTCAATTGTTTTAATCACCTTTCCTATTTGTGAATCGGGGAATCTTTAACGATTTTCGATCAAAGTCAAAACAATCTTTTATCCATTATGAAATCTACCCCAAAAATACATGGGTATTCCAAATTGTCAAACATGAAACAACCCAAAGGGTTTTTTCAAACCCCCAAACGAATATTCAATTTAAAATTTCCCTATATTTTGACATTTCGCTTCCGTGCGTGATCACCTGATAGGGATTTTTTACTTGCTTAAAAAAAAATTTTTTATATATTTCCTCGAAAAAAATGATTTCCCCCGCTCCAGTGTCCCTAACGCTTTCAAAAATGGTCATTTAATAAAACGAAAAAAATGGAAGTTCCACGGGAGATATACATACCCAAAAAAGTTTAACCCGGGTATACCCACTGCCAAGTTTTTTTTATTACTTTGAACCTCATTAATTTTCAAAAATTAATCGCCCCCTTTGCATCCTATCGCCTCGACTAAAATTTTTCTCTCAAACCCCCTATTTCTGAGGCCCCCGTATTAAAATCGATATTTCGACTCCTTTCTAAATTGGTATCCCCTTTCGTTGAATCTGCGGTCATGTTCGAAATCTTTTCCCCTACTCGACCACTTTTTCCCTTGACGGCCATTCTCATAGTTCCCCCTATAACTTTCTGCCATTATTTGATCTACGCCCAACTTCGAATTTTTTCCCGTTTCTGCGATTATCATCAACATTGCATCCTTTTTCTCATTTCGACCCCCCCTTTTCCCCAAAATCACTATTCTGCAAACCCCGCGTTGATTTTCAAAAATACCTCTCAAATTTGTAAGATTTCCAAAAGTGTACCAAGTTTTTTGGGTTTCGGGCCTCCAAAGTCCTGGGCTTTGTGGTTCGAGTCTAACAAAAATGTGTCTACCAAGTCCGCCTGCGACATCCCAGTTTTTTTTGCAATTTTTTAAAAAATCGTAATTAAAACCGTTGGCTCCTGATTCCTTTCGTGCTGATAGGCATAAAACCTTCTCCAAATCTTTATTATTTTTGCGGGAATCTTTTTTATAATTCTGCTTTTTAAATGCGCGAAATCCGTGGCGGTATCCTGCACTAACACGATCCGAATATCTGATACCAATCTCGGGTTCCTCGGAGATGCCCAAAAAGCACATGCAAATCCTAGGTTTGAGTAATTTTATTTGATTGTTTATGGCGTCCTTCCGGCCACGTTTTTCCCACTCGGGAAAAACCAAATTTGGTAAAAAAACCAAACCCACTGGGGGCTTCCTACCCCCGGGGCATATAAATTAAATTTTGGGTTTGGGGGCCAATGTGATATGCCCCCCGTTGACGGGATCTTTGATTGTCACCGTGAGCTGAGTTTTGGGATTCTCAAATGAACAGACATTTTAAATTCTTAATATGACTTTATTAAGAATATAATTTAAACGTCTAACAATTTAGATAAATTTATATAAGCGAGAATCTATAATGAACCAAACACATAGTGATAGTTAAATCGAATCGCGTAATTTAGACCACTTTATCTAAATAATTATATTATCCGCCTACTCTCACTTCTGATATTATTATAAGTTCTAATATCAAATAATCAGTCCTACCTTAATCCAAACTAAGATTCAATCACTGTAAGGAAACGTCTGGGCACGCGTGCAATGGTATGCACCTTGTAGCAATAGCTGAATATCTCGGTAACTTTATGATAAGCCGTCAATTCACACTCGTATCTCTTCCAAACATAACTTTCCCTAAATGGTCATACTACTTACTGAAACTTCTGTTCTTTGAAAAGCTATCTTATTTGCATTTCATAATCGTATTTCACTTCTTGGATTTTGGTTGGAAAAGATTTGCCATTAATCTTGGCCGACAAAGAACCCAGAGGTTATGTTACAGAAAAGACGCGTGAACCCGTCACAATCGTAGCATTCGAATTTTATATTTTGAATGCAATAACCCGCTCTATGCACACATTGAATTTGATATTCTATTGAAATATCATCCGATTTATTTTTAAATTTCCTAGGGATTGTCCCTTTTGAAGTTTACATCAACTGTTCATCTTTTGAGAAACAAAAAACTGAAACGTATGGTTGCCAAGTTTATCAGACGACAGTTGGGCACACAACAATAACTATGCATTAGTATAAAATGTGTGCAGCTTTAGGTTAAGTAAATTAATAACTTTTTAAAGTTAATTAAGATTTGATACAGAATAAACAAAACACTAATTTCCCATTTAAACACTAATTTCTCATATAAAACAAAATATCTTAAATTTATACATAATTAGGGATGTTGGCATAAATGCATCAATTTATTATATCGTGCCCTCAAAACTAAAAAGAAAGAAATTTAATGACACAAGAATAAAGTTATACAAAAATATAAATATCGTTCCTTTCTTTATAGTTATTCCCACTGATATATCTTGAATAATAAATACACTTTCGAAGATGAACTAATTAAATAAGCATACAAGAAGGAAGACTGAGTACTAAAAAAACCCGGGGAGAACGTCCCTCTTTTAGGGACGTGATTTCTTTTTAGGGGTGGACACAATCTTGTCGGAAAAAGTTTTCCGAATACAGGCGAAAAAAGCCGAATGAGCGTTAAATTCCCGAGCGAGACGTTCATTCAAGTTCACTCTCCAGCAAAACGCGCGTAAAGAAGTTATCACTTTAAAAATATATGAATTTTCAGTCCATTTTTTAGTTACTATATATGTTTAACTTTTATTTCACCCTTTTTTCAGTATTCAACCTTTGATACTTAAAACTGAAAAGGATGATCGCACAAATAATAAATACAGAGATTACTTGTGGAATTTTGTACCCTGAATCACCTGAAGTATAGAGAAATCTGATTGGCCCACACAATATAAGCTAAATATTAATTCGATGATATTGAAATATCAGCCTCAAGGATTTCATTAGTAGGTGTACCTATTTAATTGGATTCCATATAAAATCCTTCGAAGCAAATTTTTTTAGCTGTGTTGTTTGAAATAATTTATTTATTTATTATTTTTATTATTTCTTGTTTCGGCAAGCGAAAATATGTTTAAATTTTATCACTTAAAATTCTCAGAATATGTATTTTTTTTTAAATATTTTGTTGATTTTTTTATGTGTGTGTGTGCTATATTTCTTCTCATATAATATTTTATATTATTAATTATAATATTTAATAACTTTGCAAAGAAATATTCTATATGATATATTACATATGATTATATCGTGGGTCTCATATTTAAGTTAGAGAGAGAGAGAGTACTCAAGGGTTTTACAAACAAAATAAGTTTGAGAGCCTTTGTTTTAATGCGATTAGATTTAAATTTGAAACGGAATGCAAGTAATTTTCTAAAAGTGTTTTGTAGGAAGAAACTTCATGTGTGATAATTTTCTTTACTTTAAATTTCATGTGAACTCATTTTATTTTAAAAAATATTCATGGAATTATGATAATATACATGTTTCTTAATTCTTAGTTCTATAAGAAACCTTTTCTTGCTAAATTTTAACCCTATACCTGATTTTTTTTAAGTACATTGTCCCTTTTAATATTTCACTTAGAAGTTGTGTACAGATTTAAAATGAAAGCATTAACTTAAATTTAAGTAAGAAAATCTTATATATTGGGTGAGAGAACTGGCTCTCATTTTTTTATCTCCCTTTGATTTGAAAAATGTTTGTAGAATTATCCAGGTCGATACAAATTAAGGAAATTTGATTTCATTAATTTTTATATCAATTATCCTTAATTTTATCATTATCATAAACACTTGTTTATTTTTATATTTTCCTTTCTTCCTCTCCTCCTCCTCCTTCTTTTTATTTTATTTTATTTATTTTTTTTTTGTTCTTTAAAAATAAAGTTACAGATAATCACGTTTTATCACATAGTTCTTTTTAATAGATTATTTTACCTTACCAACAATGGCGTAGCTAGTCCTGAGTGGACCCTGTATCAAAATTCCTTGGGAGCCCTTTTTTGGGGCCTCTTAAAACCTTACGATTTTTTGGTTACGTATTTTGGGGGGCTCCGTATAATTTATACGGTAGTATCTACGCCCCTGCTTACCAATCATTTGCGTCAGTTAACACTTTAACTATTTTATATCCGGCTTCCCTAATCATCTGTGATACACACAACATAATTTTAACAAGTTCTTAAATAGGCATCCTAAAAGAAGGCAGAGGAGAAGCTAAGGACTTTTTTTCAACGTTCACTTGCGTTATTGAAACTATAAAGGGTCTGCCAGTTGAATTCTTCTCGTCTCGAATAGCCCAGTTCTTAGATGAGGGTTTTTCAACGAACCGTAAGAGAGTTTGCCGTTCGGATTAGAACGGCATCATGTGTAATTCGTTTCTTTTTGCTCGCGAACGTCCACAATACATTTGTGACTGCCAAACGATTGCAGGAGTGAGCCATGGTCAAGTGACGAGGACGACACCTGAGCTGGTACCCCTCTCCTAACTACCACACCACACCAACGGAAGGACATTTGAGCTCTCGACAGATTTAACGTGCATCACTCCCCTACACTCTCTAGTGGTACCGAGCTTGAAATCATGACACTCCAGCCACGAGTCCAGTACCTTGACCACTAGGCTACCACGGACACCAAATGATTGTAGGAGATTCACAGTTAGATCGATCCTTTCTCAGACATCGCTGGAAATTCACAGCGAAAAGTTTCAAAGAGCGGCTCAGCTCAGAACAAACTTAAAACTCTATACGAACTTTATTACGTCTGATAAACAATAGAAATCAGCCCAGTGAGCTGTACATATAAACTTGCTACTGTACGGATGGAAAAATAACGGAAATTTTCCAACACCACAATTCTGTAGTGTAAATTTACATGTTCACAAATACGTATTTGCATTTCCTTTTCACTTATACTACCGTATTTATTCGAATCCAAGCCTCCACCGATTCTAAACCACACCCCAAACTCTTAACTTGTTTTTGTAAACACATTAAAAATAGTGTAAAAAGGTTTGTTGATATCCGATATTTACGAAATAAAAAAAAGAATTTAATATGAGAACAGGACCGATTTTCAAACCCCGGGCTGGGCATGGTTGACTCAGCCTTTCCTCCCTTCAGTGGGTCGATAGATGAGTACCAAGCTTGCTTTGGAACTTAACACTGGGAGTTTCGCGTCAGACTGACCACCTGACCGGAACATCTGCTCATGCATCTTAGGGTCCAAGGTCACGTACACTGAGTTGGGCATAGTAAGCCTTCGCCTTCATGGGCTGCTGCTCCACTGAGTTAGGTTAAGTTTAATATGAGAACTAATAAGAAGTGAATTATAATTTATTTTGTTAGGATTAAAAACTTTAAAATGTATACATGAACATGAAATTTCTATAACCGTTGGTATTATGTTCAATTTCCCCCATTCAACGAATTTTTCGGCCATCGAGTCTAAGCTGATTCCTATTTTCAATAGCATTAACATTGGAAAAAAGTGCGGCTTAGATTCAAATAAATGCGGTGTTTTCATTGTGAAGTGAGTTTTTCTTATGTACAATGTTAAGATGGGCTTCATTCAAAGCAAAATCAAAGAAAGACTTTTCTCATTTTTTGGGCGAACTTTAGCTTCTTGTTGCGGAATTTCCCTAAATCACGATATAGAGAGGCAGAAAACATATTTCATTATTTTGGCTTACTCCAGTTTGGGTAGAGCTGTGAACAAGTGCTTTATGTTTTTAAAAACGTAGTCCCAAAGAAAGTTTTTTTTTTACGATTTTTTCAGTTCACATTTAAAATGAATGTAGTACACTCACTTCCAAAAGTTAAGCACGAAGATGTAAAATGCAAAAAAATCAACAAATACTGCTTTGATTGACACAAAATTTGGCAGTAAAATAGCATATATATTTATACATAAAACAAAATCAATAATTATATACAGAAATGAAAACAATATTAAATTTTTGTAAGTTATCAGATAATGTCATACTGGAGACTTAAACAGAATTATGTATAAAGTGAAAATAAACAGCATAAAATGAAAAAGGACATTAATAGGGTATGTGATCCCCCTCATCTGTATGCAAAGTTTACACCTTCTGACCATGCTTTCAATTAGGTGGTCAACCACCGCAGAATTAAACAATTGCATTCTTCTTGTAGAGCAGTTTCCAGCTCAATAAGAGTGGCTGGAGCTAGAAAACGTGAAGATACAGCACGGCCGAGAGTATCCCAAAGATTTTCAATCGGATTAAGGTCGGGCGAATGTGCTGGCTACGCCATACGCGCAATCCCTTCACTCTCCAGGTAGTCATCGACGATGTCAGCTCTATGGGGACGTGCGTTATCGTCCATTAAAACAAAAGTAGGGCCAACTGCTGCATTGTACAATCTCACAATGGGTTCTATGACTTCATCTCGATACCGGACAGCCGTCACAGAACCCCGTTTAAAGATGTGCAGGTCGGTGCGGTATCCTAATGAAATCCCTGCCCACACCATGATGCTTCCGCTTCGGAATGCGTGATGTTCGGTGATGTTTTGGGGCTGATTGCGTGTTCCTTGTTTACGCCATATCCTTATACGCTTGTCATCTGGCTCCAGAGAAAATATTGACTCATCAGTAAACATGACATGGCTCCAGTCAGACACAGTCCAATTGCCATGTTCCCGGCACCACTTTAATCGTGCCCCTCTTGATTGGACTGATAGAGGAACAGAAACTCGAGGTAACCGGGAATACAGTCCATTCATATGTAATCTTCGGAGTACAGTAGCTGCAGATATAGCCTTACCAATGGACGCTGTAACCATAGATGTCACACGTGTGGAGGTCGCTCTGCGATTCCGCTTGGCTACAAAAGCAATATATCGATCTTCCGCGGGGTTGTAACCCTTGGGCGACCACCTACGGGCCTTCGGACAAGTGTCTGTGTGTTTTGGAATAGTTTCCATAAACGTGAAATTACAGAATGATGAACGTCGAAGAAAAGAGCAACATCTGTGATCGACAGCCCTGCTTCAATGCCCCCACAGCACGCCAGCGCTCAGAATCATTCATTCGTTTTCTGAAGTCATAGAAACACGTATGTCTTGAAAACAAATTGAGAAAGTTTTAAACACCTTCTATCAGCACTGCTCAACTTCCGTAACCCTTCAAAAAGCTGGCTTCTCATAAGACTGCCCTTTTTACATATTTCTTGACATGAAAGCACGATTGGCTGTTACCTAACATATTTGCATACTTCCATCTACCTCTGCAGAGAATTGCATCCTCTTCATTTCTGATTGGCTTCCGGAAACTAGCATTTTCCTCTCCGTGCTTAACTTTTGGAAGTGAGTGTACAAATTGATTGAAAAAATTTAGCGATAAGGAAATTTATACTTCTTCAAATACATATAAAAATTGAGGATCAAACGAAAGGTTAAGACCCTGGATAGCTGATTTTTCTTCATTTCAAATTGCAGAAATTAAATTTAAATGACTTAATTTAAACTTAAACGACTCAACTATTCTTTCGATTGAACAATCAGAAGAAAAGATTAGGGGTTAGGGCGCATCTGGATCATCCACTATCAAAAAAATTGCTCTTCCAAGAACAACTACACTGCTGTGGCCACCGTAAATGCAACACCAAGAAAGACAAGAGATAGCACAACAAAATTTATTTTGTAGATAACATGTTGACCAAGCATCAAATGATTAAATTTATAGACTTTTGTGAAGTGTGGTTCCTGAAAGAATCAGTAGCCACCATTGTTGGAGATCAACGCTGCCACACGCCTCAGCATTGATTCAAAGAGACTTTGGATGTGTTCTTGGAGTACAGTAGACCAAGAAGCTTCCACACGTTGCCAAAGTTGATCTGGTGTGGCAGCTGGAGGTGTAATCTGGGTTAATCGGTGAGCAACCATGGACCACATGTTTTCTATCGGCGAAAGATCCGGAGAGCGAGACGGCCAGGGAAGCAATTCAATCTCGTGATTGACGAAGAACCTTTGGGCAATGCGTGTCACGTGTGATCGCACATTATCCTGTTGAAATATGGCTGTAGCCAAGCCCTGAAGGTAAAGAAGGACAACTCGTTCCAACACCTCAGATATGTAGCGCTGGCTGTTTAAAATTCCGGCAATGCGTACTAGAGAAGTGCGAGAGGGATTTTCAATACCACCCCATACCATAACATCCACTGCAGGACCCGTGCAGAGGTGCAAAATACAGCTGTTCAGCATCCTCTCTCCACGGTGTCTCCCGACTCGAATCCGACCATCGTGGTGTTGCAGACAGATGCGTGACTCGTCATTAAAGACAACTTCTTTCCATTCTGCCGCCCACATCCTTCTTTCATCGAACCATTGGCGGCGGAGACGTCTGTGGTTCTGCTTCAAGGGTATACCAAGCAATGAACGTCTTGCGGACAGACCACTCTGCTGTCGAATTGTACGCGCAGACACTGAATGATGCGTTACAGACTCAATGTGCTGTTTTATGGTTCGTGATGGGACTGAGCTATCCATCACTGCCATGCGCACAATTTGCCTGTCCTCACGTGAAGTGGTGCATTGAGGTGTATGCGATCGACCACGTCGGTCCGTCGTACCCTGCTGCATCCAACGGTCACATATCCGCATTACAGTTTCTTGGTTTCGTCCAACACGACTACCGATTTACCTGAAAGATAATCCACAATCTCGGTAGGCCACTATCCTTCCTCTGTCGAACTCGGATACTTGATCAAAAGCTGATCGCTGTTTTCTACGAGACATAACTGATCGTTTTTTGAGAAATCCACAAGAAAAACACAATTGCCGAACTTGAAATCGTCGAAATATCTCCAAGCCTTAAATAGCGCTCTGAGGTGACGCCACAGGCGCGCGTGATGTGTGTCTGCGCTGAAATTCTAATTATTTGCATATCTCACCTCCGCTAATGCATGTTGTAAATTTCATGTTATTTGCATGCTTCCTTCAGGGTGTTGCATTTACGGTGGCCAGCAGTGATAATGAGGAACAAACTTGTTAGCTTAACACATTAGGTTGTTTTTTTTTATCTTTAATTTAAATTATTAAACTTGAAATCATGATCTTTTTAGTTTTTGTACAATGTTCAACTTTATTTAAATTTGTTTCTAAATAATTTTATACATCTCTATATAGTAATGTATTTTTTTTAAAAATGATCAAATACGACAGTTTTTTTATTATTATTATTATTATTTTTTTTTTTATAGAATCAGATCCTAGATTTTTTTTTTTTTAATTTAGTGTTTGCTATAACACGATTTATCACAACGCGATGTTTTCAAGGAACCGCCTTTTAGGTGCTCTTGTACTGCAAGTGAGTGAGTGAGTGAGTATTAACGTTGCAATGTTCAGCTACACGAAGGCTTTTGGTGACGGACCTCGTAGTTTTGATCCATGGTCAAGTAACGAGGACGACACCTGTGCTGGCACCCTCCTCTCCTAAGTATTACAGCACACCAACGGGAGGACGTTTGAGCTCTCGACCGATTTAAGACTGTCTTCGTTAAAAATACGAGAGCTCTAACTATAAACGCGAAGCACATTTTCAGACATAAAAAAATGACCCAATTTCCATGGAAATTTGCAATATTATAACTCGTACCTCTGTTAACAATATAGTGTTTTTAAAAATTTCAAAATATTCCGTGAATAGTTTTTTTTTTTAAATACGTGAAAGCAAAGTCATTTAACATTACGGTATAGGATAAAAAATGCGAAACACATTTTATACCAGAAAAAATGAATTAAGTCGGTTAAAAATGGGAAGTATGATAAAAAATGCTACTCTCTAAAGGATAATGAAGTCAAAATATCATATTAATTTTTCATTTCTTTTATATCTGAAAAAATGTTCCGAATTCGGGTCCTATTCTTTAACATTAACCGAAAACAGCCTTAACGTGCATCGCTCCCTTACACGGCTGGACTTTAGTGGTACTGAGCTCGAACTCGTGACATGCCAGCCACGATCCGATACCTTGACCACTAGGCTATCGCGGCCATCTCGTACTGCAAGAGTTTGATTTCATGATTCATTTGCATTCCCTCTATTTTAAAAGATTCTCAATAGGTACAAATACATTTTTATGCAAGAAAAGTAGAATGAACTTCATGTGAATATTCTATATAATACGTTACATTTAGTCTATATCAGTGATTCCCGAAATGTTCTATATAGACCCCAAGGGTCTATGACGACCTGTAAGGGGTCCACATCAGCGAAAAATTAATTTGGGGGTTCATGAAGTGTAAATTGGGGTATACGCGAAAGAGTGACTCTCATTAAACCAGATAGTGAGTTAAATTTTAACAGAAAATTTAATAAAAATGAAACTAGATTTTACCTATTTAACAGTTTTATTTGCTAAATTCAATGAGGTTAACTTGCAGTTACAAAGCAACAGCATAAATTTCATTAAAACAAAGACTATCATTTTTCAGCTTTTCTAATTAACCTAAAGGAGTATAATATTGGACATCGCAAATTTTTTCAGTTTCTCAATTGGTCAGTCTGCCAGGAAAATGACGCTTTAACCTACACTCAACATTTAAATGCCCCTAATTAAGATTTTGAAACTAGGTTTGAAAATACTTTGACTCTTATACTTACCACAATAGGCAATGAACTCATATGGTCACATTGAAAAAAAATGTCACATTACAACAGGAATTGATTAGAATAGGCAGTAAAGTAATCTCTAAGATCTTAAAGTAAACCCTACCTGCTATTTATCCCGAATTATAGAGTATTGTGAGGAAATTTTTGAATGCTCTTCCTAGTGATACGAAATTTCAGCGCAGTACCCAAATTCCAAAATTAAAAAAATGATTGGACATTACTAACCAAGGAGATTTTTGGTAAAACCTTACAAGATTGATGCCAAATGTTCAAAATTTGTTATTGAGGCACTAGATTCATCCCTCTTATTCTAAAAATATGTTTATTGATCAGTTATTTAATGTATTAATTAAATTTTAATTTAATTAACATGTGTTTCTGAAATTCTTTATGAACACTATATTTACTTCACTACAGTTAGGAATGGAATTCTTTTTAAGTAACTCTAAACCAGCTATGAAAAAGACATTTAAGTTGATAAATTTGCAAAAAATCAATATTATGTAATCTGGGGTTTGTACAAAACAGAAAAACATGGTAAGGGGTCAACGAGACAAAAAGTTTGGGAACTTCTGATCTATATTATATAATACAAAAAAATCTGTAAAATAGATATTTCTTAAACAATAACAAAATACTCCCTGTATGATAGAGATGTATGTTCATCCCAATTTGCATTTCCTATATTTATCTTTCTATGCATATATTTTTCATACTTTGTTTTTTACATAATTAAGCAAAATAAAAGGCCCACAAATTTGCATACAGGAAAATTATTAAGATAATGAAATACAGTTGTGGGAAAAGTTAATCCCTTCAAAGTATTCATTCAATTAAAAAGATAAATGTCACGTATTAACTGGAAGTGAATCTAATAACTTTCCGGATTTCGTGAATCAGTTTTTTTGATAAAACAATTTGTACAGTATCTAGAAAGAAGCTTACTTTTTTTTTTTTAAAAAAAAAAAACCTTTCTGTTATTGATTTTTAAAAAATTTTCCTGCAGTGTATATTTAATGTTTCAGCAAATGAACTAGCTTTACCAAAATCAATCCAGTAAGAATTTTTTATTTTATTTTTCATATTCTTTATTCGTAATAGCACAAATTTCTGAGCAACGTACGTTGATGAAATTTATATAGAGATATATGGAAAATTAACAATTGCTCAAAGTTGCTGTTTTATGTATTGAAATAACTGAAAGAGTATTTAATCGGCGGCAACCGTGTCGAATAAGAAATGACACACACTATTTCCATTACTTCTTTTCGTTTCCTCTCTCGAATTTGTGTTATCTTGTTATAAAATTTCTGTTTGTATGCTTAAATAAATGCCACTGTTAATTTCCCCACATTTCCTTCGATGTGTTTTTTTTATTTGAAAATAAGTCTAAAGAATATGTGTGCTAGAATCGCCCCAGAAAAGGATACTAAAACATTTGCTCCGGAAAATCGATTAGTAGGTGAATAACGTCATTAAACTGAATGGGGCCAGTGGCGCACACAAGGGGGAGGGGGGTCCTGGGGGTCGGACCCCCAAAGCCCTTGATTTTTTTTCTGATTGATTATAATTATAAGTATATCGTGCGTAAAATTTAATTAAGTATTTGTTATCAATGATTAATTTTATTATTTAATGCTAATTATTTATTCAATAATTAGTTTTTTACTGTGTTTTGTTCCCGAAAATCGACAAAATCAAAAAGAGCATGATACAAGACTAGTGAACTTTTCGACCCCGGACCCCCTTGAAAAATTCCTGTGTGCGCTACTGGATGGGGCCCATAATGAATGATGAATTATTTTTACTTTTTAAATCAAAGAAGTTTTTACTACATTTTTATTTTCATACTAGCTGCATGACCCGGCGTTGCACGGGCTTTCTCTTTCCCTCATGACGCCAGCAATTATGTGTGTGTGTTTGTACCAGAGCAATGTGAGTGATTTCTAAAATTATTTCATTAAATTTCACTTTTTCGAAATTTGTTCCACATATTTTCGATTTAAGATAGGTTTCTTTTGACTCTCTAGCCCGGCATAACACGGGGCTTTTATTAGTGTAAAATTATTGTTCCCTATTCCCCTCACAGATAAGATATAGCTTCAAATTTCGATGTATGACTTATTAAAAACAATATTGTGTTAGTTAAAAAATTATTATAATGTAAATTAATAAAAAGAAAACGATTCTGATGTGCTAAGAGTAAAACACACAAAAATACACAATTTTTTTACACACAATTTTTTAATAATAGTTAGTTTCTAAGAAACTAAAATAATAAAATAAATTTCAGATTTTCATGAATCAATCATTCGTTACATATAGTTTACTTAAAAATGTCTCTAAAATGCATTTTTATCCAAAATAATAGACGATGTACTTTTTAATTAACAAATAATTAATTTAGTAATGAAATAATAGAAATAATCCTTTTAAACACACACACACAACACACACACACACACAATATATATATATATATATATATATATATATATATATATATATATATATATATATATATATATATATATATATATATTATTATATATATATATATATGTAAGTTATAAAAAAAGACAGTATGGGGGAAAACCTAGATATATATTTACATGTACTGAAAAAACATTCAAAAAGAAAAGAAAAAAAAAAAACTATCTGATAGAAACATTTTGATATTTTATTTTAATTTCATAGTTTTTCATTCCACTGTCTTTTATAAATTTTTTTAATGAACGTTTAAAATAGAGTAAATAATTTATATATCTGGAAGTGTAATACATTAATATTACTTTTTGTTGTATTCATTTTATGTTAAAATCTTGCTACCACCTCTCCCATCAAAATCTAGTTTTATTATGAAATAAAAAAAAATAAATAAATAGTGATTACACTGATCAACGGAATAAATTAAAAACGAGCACACATTGAGGCATGGTGTAGACAAAACAAAAGGGAAAACACACAAAAAAAGATAGATGTATGCTGTCACGGGCTTTTTTGCAGATGGTAGAATTTTTCCATTTTTTACAATTATAGTTATTTTTTTGAAAAAACAATATCTTTGTAAGTTATAGCCTATGTCTTTTTTTTAGTATAAGCTATATTATTGAAAAATTTTTGTTAAAACCATTCAGTTGTTTTCCGTAAAAGACTACCAAACATCCAAACATACTTTCATTATAATATATATTTTGAAAAGTTTACAGAAGATTTTAAAACTACCAGGCCTTTTTACTCAGTCAGGTTTTTAGCAAAAATTTTGCAGTTAGAAAATCAAATTGTTTTAAAATAAAAGGTTTTTTTACTAATCGTTCGCGTAGAAAGTTGAATCTTAAAGGAAAAAACCCATACACCCATAACTGTTATAAATACATGACATTCTTTGATTTTTTTGAAATACACCAGAACAAGTTTCATTCCACTCAGACTACAAAAGGCTTTTCCAGTTGATTTCTTTCCTTTCTTGGTATTGTAATTAAATGCCGAAAGAAAAGAAATAATGAAAAGAGTTGAGAAAATCATAAAAGGAACTTTAGGTTTTAATAAATATATTATATATATCATATATATATATATATGATCTATCTATATATAGTCTAAATTCTCTACTAATGAGAGATGAACATTCGTCAAGCAAAACCGAAAAAGATTGAGATTGTAAGATAACTAGACATTGAAGGATATATGAAGTTAAAAAATAATAGGGTTTTTAAAAAATAAAAAAAACGGATTTCAGTATTATAAACATTGCGACTTAGGGGACAGCTTATATAAAAATTTTATAAAAGTGGGGGGTTTAACATGTTTTTTAAAACCAGCTCCCCTTTCCCCTTTTTTTTGTTAATAATACTGACAAAATCCCATTGAAAATAATGAATAGAATATCAAACCTTTTCAAGATAAAAAGGGAACTTACCCCTTTTCATTCAAAAAAGCAGAACCTGCATAAATCGAGTACAAAAACAAGTTTCCAGATTCTGGGCCCAAATGCAAATTCAAAGCATGGGAATGGCTGAATTGTGCACTTTGCAAAAGTATGAAAGGAATGGAAATAAAAATTAAAAAAATAATTTTCATTTCCATTATTTTTTGGGGGCACTAGGGTTTATATGAATTAAAAAAAAAAATTTCAATTTTTCTAATATTAAATAAGGAGGTAACTATATCTAGGAAAAAAGATAAATTTATAATAATAAAGTACGAATGACGTTTTTGAAAAGACTAGGGTTGTAGGGGGGGTTTTCCCAACAATAACTTATAAGTTATTCATTTTGCCCATCCTGACCTACTGTTGTCCCTTTTAAGCATCAGATCTGTGACGGGGAATAAAAAGAAAAAAATAATCTGAAATAAGTAAACCCTTCGCAAAACATTTTAAAGACCCTTTTTTTTGCATTCCCAAAAGCCTTCGAATAATTTTTAGGATAACAGTGAAAGAAGAGATCGTACTTCAGAAAGATGTATATATACGTCGGGGGAAATTAATTTTTGAGGAGGGTTTATATACGCCGGACGTATCGTGTTTTGGCATCAAAGTATAGTATTATTGAATTAAACATTTTTTTGATAGGGGACGCGTGAAATTTTGATTGAATATTGGGTCGCGAATATTGAAATTTTGAGAAGCACTGCATTACCCCTAAAGTAGCTTCCAAATGGGACATTAATAAAAATCAAACTAAGTCAAACCCAAATAGGGAATATCTTAAAGTCCAGATACCAAGTTTCGTAAAAAATATCTGTGTATGTTTTAATAAAATATTAAAAATTTAAAGTTGAAAAAAAATTTACGTGTTATGCAATTAGTAAACATACATATTTGCATATTGTATAATAATAAAAACCCTATAAATTATGACTACGTGTTTAATACAAAATGACTACCCCAGTGTTCAAGGTATCGGATCATGGCAGGCATGTCATGAGTTCGAGCCCAGTACCACTAAAGACCCGCCGTGTTGAGGAGCGATGCACGTTAAATCTGTCGAGAGCTCAAACGTCCTGTGTGATGTGGTAGTTAGGAGAGGGAGGGGAGCAGCTCAGGTGCCGTCCTACTCACTTGACCATGGTTCAAAATTACGAGGTCCGTCGCCAAAAGCCCTCGTGTAGCTGAACAGTGCAATGTTAATATTCCCTCACGAAATGACTACTTTTCTACCCTTCAATTCCCTCACAATGCGCGTAACAGTCCGCTCTCCTCTAGAATCACTGGCCGGCGGTTTGTCGTTTTACCATCTATGCACCATTTTCGATAAATATTGTACTTAGAACGGTTGCTCGTGATCGTCAGACCGCATTTTGAACCGCAAACATGTCAGGAAAAGGTAAAGTCTTGACTTAGCACTGCCTAATAGTTTGTTATTTGACCGAGCTCGAGCGATTAGTTGAACTCTTATTCGACAACATTTTAATTTATCTCTTGACTCAGCCAACAGATTATTCTTTTCCAAACCCTGACTAATCTGACCCGAATTAGGTCTTCCCAACCCGAACCTTAATATGGAACTTCCCGAAAACACAAATCAAGACGCTTACACTGCTGCCTACATGGAATTCCACAAGTCGTGGGAATCGAACATGAACCAACTTGTCACCCAACTCAACTCCTGTAGGATTTCAGATGAATGCTCCATCGTCATACAGAAGAGCATGACTCCAAATTAAGAGAGTTACCATTCAACATTCAAGATTCATTCAACATTCCTCGACGAAGCCCGTTTCAAGTTCACCCACCAAAAGAAACAGGAAATAGCTGAGCAGAATAAGCTCAAATAAATGCCTGGGGATTCCTAACAAGCCTCTCGAAGCTCCCTTTCAAGTGATTATAAACAGAAAAGTTAGAAATTCCTCAGGATATAACCAATCTAATACGGACTCCAATGCGAAAAAACAACGTACTGACATGGCCCCAACACAGAACCGACACTCTCAGCTTCCTTCAGAAGATAACACGGATCATACTGCACAGGAAGGTACCTCAACTGCAAATGCGCATCCCAATGGAGCCGCACCTCAGAAAAAAACCAAGTCCTGCCAATAATAATAGATAACGTGGCAAATCAAGCCGTACTGCTAAAACATCTGCAAAACCTCACTAAGCTCAAATTAGAAGCCAAGCTGATCTATTCCAAGCAGTGGGTACAAAAAAGGCCCGGACCCCCCAAAGTTTTTTGTTTTTTTTTCCGTTTGGGATATAATTCTAAGTATATAATAGAAAATTTAATTAAATATTTTTATTAATGATTAATTTTTTAATTTAATGTAATTATTTATTCAAAAATTGTTTTACTGTGTTTGTTCAAAAAATCGACAAAACCAAAAATAGCATGTAAAAGAATGGTAACTTTCCCCCCGGCCCCCCCTTTTAAAAAAAATTCCTGTGTGCGCTACTGATTCAAAGCTAAAGATTTACTCTCAGACTACCTATGCATACCCCCATCCGAAAGTGTATAGATGAAAGCAGTCTCTAAGCTTACACTTACATGCTCCCAGAAGATAAAAAGCTGAGGGTGGTCATCAGAGGATTACCAACAGATATGCCTCCAGCTGAGAACATAACTTGTCTTGCATCCAAAAATATTTCTGTGAATGAATGCCACAAAAGACCAGAAAAAACAAAAACGGGGAAAATACCCCGTTTTCCCCTTTTTATGGAAAATCAGAAGAAAACAAAAAAGTCTTTCACGTCAGCAACATCGGATATATAAAAGTAAAAGTGGAAAATTTCCGACCAAATACGGCCCCCCCAAGCCCCTTTTTTGGGGCTTTTTCCTCCAGCGATACGTTGTAATGATTTCCCCAGCTCGGGCTAATTTTTTTATTTAACATGAAAATCATCAAAATAATAAAAAAAGGGTATATTCAAATTTACAGTTCATATCTTTTTCAGTCTTTTTTTCCACCCCTCTTCCGTTCCTGATTTACCCAGCCAGGAGACCTTGTACTTCGCGGGCTCTTTTAATCCCTTTCCCCTTTTTCCCGACTCGGGACGTCCCAACCGCCCCCTTTAAAGATCCAGTCCTCCTCGTCCCGGGCCCCTCGCCCGTTTTATGCATTTCTTTTCCTCGTCATCCCCCGTCATTTTTTTTGTCGGCCTCAGCCCCCGGGTTCGCTGCCTTTCCCGGGCTCTGTTCCCCCTTTATCTCATACATCTCGCCGCGCCCACCCCGGGCGTTTCCCCCGTCCCAAAGAGACGCCGGGTGGGTGTAGTTGTATGTTCTCCGACCCACGGCGCCCCGAGTTTTGGGGGAAAACGACACAAAATAAAGGGCCTTTTTTGCGTCCGGTCCCCGGGGGGTGCCGAAAACCACCCCCCAGCTGAAATTTTTCCCAGCAATTTGGGAACTTCCGGAATTTTCGCAGCTTCTTTGGCAAGGGGGTCTGTTGAAAAAAGGGGAAAAAAGGTATTCTTCGACACACTGTACACGCATCCCTAATGTGTCGAATGTGCAGGTGAACACTTCGCAAGGGACTATGGAAAGCCCATCGACCAAAAGCCAAAATGCTGTCTGTGCGAAGGAGAATTTTCTGGGTGGCCCCAAAATTCAAAAAAATTTAATGGAAACGAAGAAAAACAACGTCTCTATCAAGCCTAACAAGATCATCGACAACACCCTTCCACCTCCTAAAATCAACTTCCGGGTGCGGCGAGCCATGAATGGCACGCAACACCAACAGTCCAACCCCAGCAACTCCAAAAACTCCTCCCAATCCTCATACTCAACTGAATCCAACCGCAATATCGAATCAGCCAATGACGTCTTTGATCAACTCAATTATATCTTGGAATGTAACGGAATTAGATCAAAAATAGAAGATTTCAGAAGCTTCACAGCCGACTGGAATCCGGATATTGTTAACTTTCAACAAACCCACCTTCAACCCTGCCATAATTCTCTGACTACAACATCTACAGGACCAATCGCACCTTTCGAGGTTGCGGAACTGCCATCGTGATTAAAAGAAGCATTCTGCATTAACAAATCCTTAACAACTACAATAGCTTTGAAAATACTGCCATTAAAATAGTCAAACAGAACGACCAGCCCATAACAATAACATCTGCCTACCGTCCCCCAAGGAAACCCATTACTGCGCATGACTTACACTAAATCTTCAGGAACCAAGGTTACGTTAGACGTTGGTGACCTGAATGCCAACATCCTTGGGGCCCACTGTGGTCTTCGAGGGGGGAACCCCCCCCCTTCCATTCATTCGTTTTTTGGGTCCGAACAGGGGGGACAAGCGCAGTGGCCATGGGGTTTGTTTTTGTCGACCTCACAAACGCCGCCACCCGGTCGGGGTTATAATGGTCAAAAAGGCCGGGAAACCCCATTTCCCAAAAGGCGAAGCCTGTTGGGGAAAAAATCCTGTCGCCCCAGCTGGGGTCAGAGAATGGGGTTTGAACACAGGGTTTTTAAGGACAAAGGGGTTCGAAGTAGATAAAATTATGGCGCCCTTAGTTTCCAGACGGAAGGAATGTATTTGTGTTTGCCCACAAATAGGACACAAGTGGCCCAGGGGACGAGGGGAGACTTTTTGGGCCCGCCAATGAGAAAGACGAGGGGGGGGCCCCCCCCTGGTGTTTTAAAAGGGTTTTTAAAGGAGATGAGCCCCGGGTGGAAAACCACAGGAGGGCCCTGGATGGAGAAAACGGAGAGGAGCTGAAAGAAAAGGGATTGGGGGCCGGAAAGAAATGAGAAACGATGAACGCCGGTGGCGTTGAGATGACGGTTTTGGGAAAAAGGTTGAAATCCCCTGAATGCGACTGCACCCGGGGTATATTTATTGGGCTTTTTTACTTTATATTTAGTAACCTTAAAAAAAATAAAATTTTTTAATTTTAAAATGAGGCTGTAACAATTTTTCTTTGTTTATTATCTACTCACGACGTTACACCACTAACCCAATAGAATACACATGGACATATGATTAGAAGATTCTATGACAGCACTGGATACTCTCTCAAGGCTCCACCAATACTGTTTCCCCGCCTGCGAACACTTAAAAAATAGCCAAAAAAAAGATATGACCTCTTTATATATTATTCCTGAGTTCTATAGTGACCACAACCCTGTTCTCTTTGAGGTGAACTTGGATAATTATACTTCACCTGACTCAGTACATTCTCCTTTCCTAACTGGAATAAATTTCAAAACATCCTTACTAACACCCTCCCAAGAAACCCAAAAATTTCAAATACTAATGATACTGAAAACGTCATTCAGAATTTTAATAAATGCTTTAATAGTGCCCTCTCCAATAGCTCTACTTTTAAATGCATTAATAAACTCATTAATACAATCCCATCTTTCATCAGAGAAAAAATTAAATAAGAAAATAGACTTAGAAAAGAATGGCAAGATTCTAAATACCTACCCCTTAAAACCCGACTAAATAAATTACAAAAATAATCAAAAATGATTTAAATAACTTTAAAAACCGTAAATGGAATAAATTCCTAGCCGAAGCATCCCCTGACGATGATTCGCTCTATAAACTTGTTGTTAACTCTATCTCCAACAAAAGACCCTTTCATATCCCTCCTATGATAGGCCCCCTGGGCCTCCATTATAGTATTGAGGACAAAGTCAATTTGTTTGCGGATTCGCTAGAGAGCTCGTTTCAAGAAAATCCTGAACCATGCGGCGATGATTTCATCGATCATGTTGAAGAAAAAGATAACTTCCTCCACCGCAACTCCAGACGCCACAAAGCATCATTGACCTCACCCAAAGAAGTAATGGACATTATTCTCAAACTATCCAACAATAAAACTCCCGGAAAAGATTGTATAAAAAATATTGCTCTTAAAGCACTCCCACTTAACGCCATCACTAATATCACCAAAATTTTCAATAGATGCCTTCAATTAAACTACTTTCCACTTGAATGGAAACACGTACTTATAACGGTCATACCCAAATACGGTTCCAGAAAAGATTTAAGGTTCCCAGAAAAATATAGACCAATCAGCTTAATCAGTTCATTTGGCAAAATCTTCGAAAAAATTCAACAAAAACACATTCTTGATCATTGCAAAGAAAATCAAATAATTTCCTGATTTCCAGCACGGATTCTGCCAAGAAACATCCACACAACACCAACATGATAATAAACGGATTCAATACCAGAACATATACAGTCGGCCTATTTCTGGAAATCAGAAAAGCATTTGACAGAATGTGGCATGAAGGACTAATATACGCAAGATGATACTCTTTAAATTTCAAACCTACCTGATCAACATTATCCACAGCTATCTGAACAATAGGACTTACGTAAAACTTAATAATGTCTCATCCAATGGACGCCCCATCATCGCTTCAGCACCACAAGGATCAATTCTTAGTCCATCTCTATAATATCTACACCAGCGATTTCACAACAGATGAAAACCTAACAGTCTGCATCTTTGATGATGCTGCTGCAATTCTTTGTAACAGAAGTACAATTATCCAAGCTGTCAACTACACTCAAGCTTACATCTTTAAATTGCAAGAATAGTTTACTAAATAGCGAATAGGCATTAATACGGACAAAACAAATGCCATGGTTTTCAGAAAAAATAGAATTAAAAACCCTCCCCCACTCAAAATTTTCATCAAACAATAGCATGAACTTTCGAAACCAACTACCTAGGACTCATACTTAACGACAATCTAACCTACAAACCACACTTCCAAGCGGTATTTAAAAAATATTGGACCAAGCACTGTGCTTGATTAGACATCATCCGCAGAAAATCAAAACTTTCTCTTAAAAATAGACTCTTTGTTTACAAACAATATCTCCGTCCAATCTTGTTTTACCCCTGCCCGATTTGGGGATCGGCAGGAAATAACCATCTGGAAAAATTACAACATATACAAAATAAAGCGCTTAGAACAATTACCAGAGCACATTTTTTCATACCAGGAGCAGCACTCCACGAAAAACTAAAGATTGAACCGATCCACACTCTAATCGCCGAAATCACATCAGAATTTCACGCAGCCATCCCATACCATCAAAATGCAATTATCAACACTCAGAATTACTTTCGAAATCTCCCCACCCACCCTCCAAGCAATCTTCTAAACCAGGGGTGTCCAACACACGTCTCGTGGGTCGCACGTGGCCCGCCAGTATGTAAGTTGCGGTCCACCGACTCAGTTTCAAAAATTTTTAAATATCAGGTTTTTAATGCTTTTTCATTTTGAAATTTATTTGAGGGGAAATTTATATATATATATATAAATATATATAAATCTACAATATATTTGTATGTTACCTGTTCTTGTTTTAAAATAAATTCTTTTTGATAGTAGAAATGTCCTTTAGATTAAAATAGATTTATATTTTATCAAACAGTTATACATTTGATTTTACTATAGTAAATTACTTTTTTAATAAATTCCGAATTGTGCATTATGCATATCCATTACTATGGATGATATGTGATTCTCTGTGTGTGCGACTTTCATTTTTCCTCCTCCTTTTCTGTTTGGAGTGCCCAAAAGCAAGAGGCAGAGATGTTTTCTAAAACTTAAAAAAAAAATTACGGACGGTTAAGATAAAGGGCAATGTATACTTAATCGTTTGCAAATGACAGCACAATCAAATTTCAACAATGAGTAATGAAAGATCAATTCAAAAGGAACACCGTAATTTTCAAGAAAATGGCAACTGTATTATTTTAAACATTATTTGATCATTACATTATTATATTACACTCATGGACAAAAAAATTAGCGCACCAAGAAATAATTGTGGGATCGTAATGAAACTTGGCACGAAGGTACATGTCGGGGAGATATGCAAATGATTAGAAATGCAGTGTAATTGCGCATTACGTATAGCCGGTAGAGGGCCTTTAAAGTCGTTCTCCATAAAGTATAAAACAAGTAACCAAAGCTTGTTTGAGTGTGCTGAATCGTTTACAAAGAAAAGCTGAGGTAGACATGCCATTACACTGTTTTCGAAGACAATATGAGCAGCTGTCGTAGTTTGAGAGGGGGAAAATCATCAGCATGATGGAAGCTGGGTAGTCAGCTAGGTGATAACAGAGGAGTAGAGACAATTTCATTGGGTGGAACTAATTTTTAACTACCTTTCATATCTTACAAGAGAAAAATATTCGAAAATATATCATTTCAAGACGATTGGGAGGTTGACTATTTTGAAGTGAAAAATAATATAATTGATCAATAATTGTTTAATTTGTCACGAAAGTGATGTATTTAAAAAATACCAATAAACAAGAATTATTCGATGACACTTTTCCTCGAAGATCTCTTTCAAGAAGTGATAAGTAGATTTTTCGTAGTTGGAACAGCAACAAAGTGTTTTTTTAAATTTAAATATCACGGGAAAACAAAGAATTTTCCATGAAGTTTGTTATATTATTGGTAATCATATGAAATGAAGGAATGAATGTTAACTGAGATGCAGAAATTGTGAAGGAGTGTTTCTTAAATGTTTCTAATTTAATGTTAGTGACAAAAACAAAAAAATATAAAAAATAATAATTTAAAAAAGCAAAACAGAGAGAAGTTATAATATTTAGATCAATTTTCCACATTTTAAATTTCCAACGTTATCTTGGCCTTAAAGCATTTCTCCCCCCCATTTACCCCCAAATGTTGGGCCCGCGGGAAAAAATTTAAAACATGTGTGGGGGCCCAGCAAAAAAAAAAGGTTGAGTACCCCTGAACTAGATCATTATTTCCTTGTAGGTAATTAAGAACGATATTTCTATATAGTGTGGGGCAAAGATTGCTTGTCCAAAAAAGGCATATTAAAATTTTAAAATGTAAAAGGATTTTCTTTTGTCATAAAAATTACTTTTAAAAAAAAGTAATTTCTAATTGTAAATCCAAAAAATCTATATTATTTGTAACATGTGATTGATTTTTTTATTAAAGTCGAATATATATAATCATGACAAGAATTAAAACAAGGATTATAATCTAAGTCATTACTAAAGATAATTAAATCATATATTATCTCAATATATGACAAGAATTAATATTCATATTATCATTTTTCTTCATAAAAATGTAGATATACATTCAATTGCTGGCTGTGCACCCCCATAATTTGAAGATGATAAAAGCATTGTGAGAAATACATATTTCTTGTAATACAAGTTGAATAACTCTGTTATATTTTTCATACTCATGAATTTATTTAAAGAGTATTTAATATATATTTGCTTCAGGATCTTGAATCTATCTTCCATATCATTGCTATTAAATAGAACTTCAAAGACATAATTATGAACGTAATTTATATTTTTACCTTGCATGGGCTTAACAATATTCAAAAAAAACCCCCGCAGTAAAAAAGGGGCCATACCCCCCAAATTAAAAAGTACCAAGGATAAAGAATTTTTTGCCGCCCTGGGGGGCGGTCCATTAGGTTTTTTGCACGGGTGGCCGACTACCTAAGAAAAGGTCGCGACGCCCCGTCAACATAAGGATCGGGTTTTTTTGACTATCTCAACAATATTCAACGTATTAAAAAATAAAAGTTTTTAAAAAAAAGGAAAAGAAGCAATTTTTTTTATCCCCAGATCAATGTTATGGTGCTCAAACAAAAAACCCTATTTACTCCTACATAGTAAATTTTTTAGCAGAAAAAACCGCTAAAATTTCCCATCCTTTCGGTCAACCCCCAACTATTAAAGAATCCCTAATACTCCCTTTAACACATCGCTGAACTACCTTCTCTCTCATGTTTTTTCTTTACAGTAGTCACTCTTTGTATTTTATTTATTTTAGGACCAGATCATAGAAAAGCTTGCAGGCAAAGGGAATACAATAAAAGTAACACAAAGAACCTTTTACATTTAGAACATTTTAGTTCAATCCCCCACGCCCCCTAAAAAAATAAAAAGAATATTTTGTATATGCCGACAGCTGAATTATGTTCGAGAGTGACCTTCGAGAGAGGGAAGGAATAACAAAATTATTTCTTTTTAAAAGGATTGGGGAATAATTTCTCCACGTTGGCGGAAAATATGCATCCCCCCCCATTTTTTTTTCCAAAAAGGGTTTTATATTCTTTTAAAGGGGGTAGAATGTTTTGATGAAGCGACAGAGCAAATATATCCCCACATGTATGAAAAAAATTCCTCCCTGCTGTGGTAAAATGGGGAGTTTAACAAAGGACAACAAATAAGGTTCCCCTCCTTAGTAAGCTGTATCAAAAAAAGACGTTGTGACGAAGCATTATCCCCTTCCCCTTTATTTTTTTCAACAGACCCCCGTGCCGACAGAAGCTGCGAAAATTTCCCGGGAGAAGTTCCCTTTATGGCTGGGAAGGAATTTCGTAGCTGGGGGAAATGATTTTTCGGCACCCCTTTTCCCCAAATTGTCAAAAGGGGCGCCTTGTCAGGGGCCCTTTTTCCCGAACTGGGAGGCGCCGTCCGTCGGAGAACATACAGCTGACACCCGGTGGCGTCTTTCGACCGGGGGGAGCGAGACAATGCTTTGGCGCGGCAGAGGGGGGACACCCACAGAGTGCCGGACCGAAGGGGGGCAGCGGGGGATTTGGATTTGAGGCCGACAAAAAAAATGAGGGGTTTTAAGAGGGAAAAAAAAAATGCGATAAAACGGGCGAGAGAGTCTGGAAGAGGGAGACGGGATTTTGGGAAAGGGGAGCGGTTGGGACGCCCCTTTGAGCGTTTAGGAAAAAGGGATAGTGAGCCCGCGAATTTCCAGCGGTTTTCCTGGCTGGAAAGACGAGAGAATACGGAAGAGACCGAACTGATTAGGAACGAGCCCGCGAAGTAAAAAAGGGCCCCCGGCTGGAAAAATCCAGGAACAGAAGAGAGGGGAAAAAAGACTCAAAGATATTGAACTGAAATTAGAATGTCCCCCTTGTGGTTTATTTTTTGGGAAAATTTTCATGTTGCTAAATAGTTAGCCCGGAGAGAAGTCATTACAGCAAATACTATTTATATTTGGCAGCGGGTTGCTTTTAAAAATGGAATAAATGCTGAATTTACCCCCGAATAAAAAAAAGGATTATCTTCCGAATCAAGTGAAAGGACTTTTTTTGTGTGTGGGGCGCGATTTTGAGAAAAACTCCCCCTGTCAAGAGTGGGATTTTTTTATACCAGTGGAGTTAAAAGTTCGCGGAAAGAAAAGAAGGGTGGCTCTACTTAGAAGTGTTTCCCAAACGACCAAAGTGAAGGCGCAGCACCCCATTGTGCAAAGAGGGAAAAGCCCTTTTTTCTTTTGAGATTATGCTCGGGAGAGTAGAGATTTATTTTTTTTGTTAGTTTAGTTTTTTTGGAAATCTGGAAATTTTTGTGCTCGCGCAAATAATTTTGTTTTGCCAAATCTAAAAAGAGTTGTTTTAGTATGAAAGTGTGCTTTTTTCATTATTTTAAATTTTTGGAAGGGGGCCAGAATCGTTTTTTTATTTTATGATATTGATAAAGGCTTTGGTTGTAGTTTTAAAAAAAAACTTATTGCCAATTTTTCAAAAGTTACTTTACGGTTTTTTTGGGAAATTTACCAATGGGGATTGTATTTTTTTGGGTATAAATGTGTTTTTTTCATTTATTAAAAGCACCCCTTGTTTCGTTGTTTATTGTTTTATTATTGCAAAAGTTACTTCGGGGTTTTTTAGTTGTCCCAATGGGATTGTGTTGTTTGGTATATGTGTGTTCTTCGTTTTTATTGTGACTTTTGTTTAGTTGTTTATTATTGCAGGTTTTACCTTTCCTTTTAAGATTAAGAAAAGGCGACTTGTTGGGAGGAAAGAAAGGAATTAGGGTGGAAGTCAACGGTGATCTAAGTAAAGTAAAAATTTAAGGATAAAATTTTTACAAAATGAGAATGATATAGAAACGTTTAAAAAGGGGGTAATGGGGGGGGATTTTTAGAAAAAAAATGAAACCCCAATCAGGGGCTCGAGAGTTTGAGGAGCGTAACAAATGGGGAGAATTGAGTTGAACGACGGGGAGCTAAACTCGGAAAAAGTTGAAAAAAACAAGAGTTCAATATGAATGCAGGTGATAAAAGAAACAATCCCTGAAAAAGTTTTGTTATTTCAGGAAACTGTACCGGGGAATTTAGGAACCGGTTAGCAAGTGTAAGCCGTTAATTAAGGGGTTAAAGAAAGAGTGGGGGGAGGCCCCCGTGGATTTGGGAAAAAGGGGAATTGTGACCCCCTATGAGAAATAATTTTAAAATTTTTTCAACCGTCTGAAGAAAAAGGGGGTAGTAACAGAAAAAATAAAATGTGTAAGATTGAGGGGGAAAAAGGGAAAAAATGAGGATAAAAAGAGATGGTAAAAGGGAAGGGGGAGACCATTCGAAAGGAAAACCCATTATTTGTTATTATTGCAATGAAGTCGGTCACATAAAAACCCTTTTTGCCCTAAAAATTTTGAAAAAAAATGTTGAAACAGTGGCTAGTTTGGGAGTGGGCTCGGAAAGGAGAACTCTTTTTAAAAAAAATTTAAAGAAATTTTTTAATTAAATGGTGTAGAGCGTCAATGTTTAAAGATAACGGGGCTACCATGAATTTGTGTTGGGGTAGTTGGATAGACGAGAACAATTATTTGGGAGAATATTTTTGGGGCAAAAAAACCGTTGGATAATATGCCATAGGGTTTCCTCCCCGAAAAAAGGGAAAATTTAAAACCAAAGGGAAAAATTTTTCACGAAGGCAAAACAGTCAAAACAAAAAGCCCTTCGGGGGAAACCTTTCTTTTTGGGAAACACAGGCTTTTACTTGGGGGGGGTTTAAAACGCCGGGCGGGGGGGGTTTTCCTCAATTTAAAACACTGGGTCCAGTTCTTCCCCACCCAAAAGGATGAAAAAATTCCCTGACGGAAAAACCCGGGGTTTGGGGCCGGGGAAAAAAGGTGTGGCTGGCCCCAAAAAAAGTTTCTGACTTTAGTTCTGGGGCAAAGGAAGTTCCCCGACCTCAAGTATTTGGGGAAAATTTTAAACTAGGTTTAGACGAATGTTGTCAAACAAAACGGGGAAAAAAAACCAAAAGGCACGCTTGGGAAAGGAAGGAGGGGGCGAATTCCCAAAAATGGTGTGCCCCCTTTAAATTCCACCTTTGGGAATTTAACCACTGAGCCACCCCGGGGGGTGGGCTCGTTGTTGGGGGTTTAGGGGGTTTTAAACCCCCCTTGAAGGCTCTTTTTCGCGGAAAGGGGGGAAGACGAATCCTCTCAGCATTATTTGCGTTACGCACCGTTTCGAAAAAAGGGTTTTAGCCCCTCCCCAAGGGTGAGAAAACGAGGAAAATTAAGACCCCTCACATTTCCCCCTTTACGAAAAAAGAGAATTGACGGGGGGAAATTTACCCCGGGGCGAAGGTTATGAGAATGCGTTCGCGAAATTACAGGTAAAATTGGTTTCGAACTTATTTTTTCATCCCTGAGTTCTCCGGGGAAACGTATTTGTACAAATGGAAGAATGCCCAAAAATTAAAGACCAAGGATGCATATTGACCTTGTGTTGGGGAATTTTCAAAAATGGCCGGGTTTTAAAAATAAAAAACCCGAAATGCAGATTCGCGCAAAGGGGGGTGTTATTCCTCGGTCATACCGTAGGTTCTGGGAGTAGGTCCCCTAGTGAAAAGGAAATGGGGCTATAAAAATTTTCCCCCCCACTACTAAACACAAATGAGATCTTTTTAGGAATCGTAGGGTACTACGTCATTACATCCCGAACTATAGCGGAAGGGCACCCTTTACCGACGCCCTCGGGAAAAAATTAAGAGAGAAAGCATTACGTGGGGTGAAAGATGCGAGAAGGCGTTCGCAGAATTGAAGGAAAAACTTGTTTGAAACCTATTTTGTTTGCCCCGGGTTTGAAAGATTTTTTTTTTGGCGGACGCAAGGGTATAAGGGGTGGGGTAGTTTTGTCGCAGAAAATAAACGGTGAGGCAACCCTATTCTATACCCCCAAGTAAAAATTTTTTGGGCGGGAAAAAAATTATAGGGACGGTAGAAAAGGGGGTTAGCTGGAATAAAATATTCGGCTTAAAGAGGTGCTCCCCCACCCGAGGGGTCAGGGAAATATTATAGAAAAACCCATCACAACCCCCAAAAAAACCTAAACAAAAAAGGGGGGAGCAAAACCCAGACCGCAAAGATGGGCTTTTAAACTCCCAAAACCCTTCATTTTTTAAAAGGCATTTAAAACCCGGAAAACTTCATGGGAAAAGCCGACGGATTAAGTAGATTAGAAAATTATAAACTTTTCTTTTAAATTATTCTTTTTTTCTGTGGGTGAATGTATGTCTGTGTTGTATGTGTAAAAATGATTAAAGAGTTTGTTATCAAATCTTTTGAGCCTCTTGGTATGCAAAATGGAGATGGGGTTTAAAATGGTAAAACCCCCGCGGAGAATTGGTGTTATTTTTTTGTAATCTGTATATTTAAATTTGGCTTGCCCGAGGATTGTCTCACCGCCCGGAACCCCTCGTAGAGTTGCCAGTAGCGTGATAAAGGGAAATTTCCTTTGTGTCCCATGAAATGGACACCGAAGGGGGGGGGCAGCGGGCGAAGCATTTTCCCCTTTCCCCCCATTTTTCAACAGATCCCGGGCCCACAGAAGCTGCGACAATTCCGAGAAGTTCCCCTTTTTGGCTGGGGAAAGGGAATTTGTAGCTGGTGGTTTAAAATTTTGGGACCCTTTTGCCCAATTTTCAAAAGGGGGGCCTTTTTCAGGTGCCCATTTTCCCCCGAACTCGGGGGGCCGTCTCGTCGGAGCAACTTGGGGTACACCCGTCCCTGGCGTCTTTTTGGACTGGCGGGAGGGGACAAAGGCCCTTTTGGGGCGGGGGCGGGGGCGACATCAATAAAAAGGCCCAGACCGGGAAAGGGGGCAGCAGGGGATTTGGGCTTGAGGCCCACAAAGAAAATGAGCGGTGGATGACGAGGGGAAAAAAAATGCGATAAAACCCGGGGGAGAGAGTCTGAAGAGGGAGACTGATCTTGGGAAAGGGGCGGCCGACGTCCCTGAGCGATAGGAAAGCGATAGTGGCCCCCCGCGAAGTACAGCGGTCTCCTGGCTGGAAAGATCGAGAGAATACGGAAGAGACTCGGGAAAAAGATTAGGAACGGGCCCGCGAAAACAGGGGGTCTCCTGGCTGGTAAACCAGTTTTTCAAAAAGAGTGCGAAAGAGACCCCAATTGTGATATTGAACTGTAATTTGAATGTAAACCCCTTTTATTTTTTTATTTGGATAATTTTCATGTTGCAATAAATAGTTAGCCCAGATCTGGAAAAAGTCATTAAAAGTCTACCCTCAACCGACAACACCCAAACTAAAACCCGTGGACAGGGAAACTCCAAGGGGCTTTTCAACCGCAGTATAAAACGTTAAGGCAACTTTATACATTCGATATGGGGGCGGGGGGTTTTTTAAAACCCCGTTTTCCCCTTGACCCCCAGCTTCAGTAGTAAGCTGTATTTCCAGACCCCCCTTTTTTTTCATTGAGACTCTCGTAACCCCCCTTTTTTTTCACAATCCCAAAAGGAAATTTTTTTGGTCAAACTTGGATATATTTTATTCAGGGTAGAGTAATTTTTTTGTATTAGCAAGAAAATGAAACCAAAACCCAAAGGGGCCCTTTTAGGAGGTAAAAAACACAGAAAAAAATTTGTACTTTTTGGGATCCGACCGTTCGGAAAACCTGATTTTGCAAAACGTATAAATGGATAATATTTATGATATTTTGTGTCACTTAGATTAGAAAATGTATATAAAATTGTTTTAAGAATAGTATTACAATAAAAATTATTTAAGTACAATATTTTGACAAAAAATGAACAAAGAATGACCCATTTTCAAAATATTCTCCTTTTGTGAAAAATGCTTCTATTATAATAATATTTTGCCTGTCTATAGCTCAGACCTTTCTACAGAGGCTCAATTAGAATTTTTTTAAATCTATACCTTAGAAGTGGGTTTATCCATATTTTACGACAACAGAGGGGAGCAATTTTAAGAAAAAAACGCAGATGATTATTTCAATTGGTGGTAACTCTGAAAATAATGCGAATTTTTCAAAACTCGTAGTTCAGACTCTCTGTGGAGAAGTCTGTACTTTATATAAGCAAAATATTATTATTTTAGAAGCATTTTTTATAAAAGGAGAACATTTTGAAAAAAGGTTATTCTAAGTTAATTTTTTGCCAAAGTATTGCATTTAAATATTTTTTTTTGTCAAAATGTCCTTAAAACAATTTTATACATATATTCTAATCTAAGTGACACTAAATATCATGAAAATTATCCATTTATGCTTTTTTTAAAATCATGGTTCCGCACGTATTCGAATACCTTAGGCTGCCTTTGGCTATGTTAAAGAATAGGACCCAAATTTGGAATATTTTTTTCAGATATGAAAGTACTCAAACATTAATATTATATCCTGGCTTCATTATCCTGTAGAGAATCACTTATTTTATCATTCTACTAATTTTTATCCGAGTTTTGACACATTTTTTTCTTTTATAAAATGTGTGTTTTGCATTTTTTCTCCTACACCGTAACGTTAAATGAGCAATCCCTTTACATGTTAAAAGGAAAAACTAGTTATTTATGAAATATTTTGAAATTTTTAAAACACAATATTATCAACAAATGCATGAGTTACGATGTCACTAATTTTATAAAAATTGAGGTATTTTTTCTGTCCGAGATGTGCTCCGCGTTAAGTTCACACTGTCGTTCATATGACGAAAAAAAAAACAGCTTTAAACTTTAAAAACTCATTCTTCAGAAAATTATAATTCTGAAACTATGTAATTTACAATAACATGAAATATAGAAATGGATCATGTCGTAGATAATAATACTCTCAGATGATCGAATGAAAAATGACACGAACACCACACACACATTTTAAAAAATCTAAGAACTTTACCAAAATTAAATTAAAAAGTATGATTCCTTTTCAAAAAGATTTTTCGTCATTTTAACATATCACAAAATTTTGTTTGCTCTTAAAATGTATTGAGAGTAAGTTTAAATGTTAAAAGTAAAAATAAAAAAAAAATTGTTTAAAATTTTACTATATATTACTTACATTTGATCAAATCAGTCTCTGCATTATAGCAAACTTCAGTTCCTCAAAATCATATCAATATCAACTTTCTATTCAGAAATAATACATAATGATTAAACAATTGTTTAAAGCACGATTAAAAGGCAAAAGTCTTCTACACCATCTCCAGTCTTTCAGAAGAAAACATAAAAACAAATTAGAAATTTTTACATATAATAACACACAAAAAGCTGATCAATTGTTTATAAAAAAAAATGTTCATATATAATCTAACATTCCAGTATTGTTTAAACCCAGGAAAGATATATATTCATAATATATAACAGGTGGTGACAATTAAAAACTTTTCATAAAAACCAGAAAGAAATCAATAAATCGAAAAATTATAAGCAAAAATTGTCCATCTTATTGTTATGTACAACAAAAAATTCAAAAATAAAAGAACACTAACAAGTGGTGATAAAAATCACAAGCTTTAATTTTTCATTACACTGAGATTCAAATTAAAATATATTTTAAAGTATTTCTAATTTTTAAATATCGTTAGATAAAAAAGAAAACAATCTAACAATTTTTTATGCATAAAATGCATAAATGCAATGAATAAATAAATAAAATACGCTACAGAAGTAAAGGAAAAAGATAGAAAAAACAAAAAATATAATTGAAATGGGTAGATGACGGTTATTTCGATAAAATATTTCTCAAAAATTACTTAAAATGTAATGCATCTACTGGAAGTCAACACACTAAATGATAAAGTGTCTAAAAAAAATAATAAAACGAGAATGAAATACTGAATATCTCAAAAATTAATATGTTAAATAATGATATAGTTTAAATAAAAGATTTGGTTATTATGAGTTATACTAAATAAATTCCAATGGAAGGATATTTAGTAATAGTTTTCTATATAAAAAGTTTCACAAATAAATGCATTAAAAATATAATTCAAAAATAATTTCACTATACATGAGATAACTTTAAGAAACTTTGAAAATATAGCATTATATTTTATTTGCACTTATGTTAGAAATAAAAAACATATTCTCACATTTTTCTCCCTAGAAGAAAATAACCATCAGCCACAATTAAAACATCTGTTTTGAAGAAGTAATCCAATTTTCAACATCATAAATGCTCTTTTGTGGCTTGATATCATTATATAGCCTTACAATGATCTCTTAAATTCTAATTAAAATTTTCATTTTGAATTGATATATTGAAATAATTACTTATATGAACAACAATATAAGGTCCATGATCAATGAAATCACTTGAACTATATCACAATAAATTTCCTAAACTCTTAGTATATGTGAATGAAAATAACTCATTATAATAGCTATTAAAAAATAGTCTTCACAGTAGACACTAACAGAAGTAAAATCTGAACAATATAACAACTTCTTCCCATGGCAGCAGTTTTTTAAAAATATACTTCAATGCATCAGATTATCCCTAATAAAACTACCTTGACATGAGATCTTTATTTCAAAAATTATAGTAGTAATTGAAAGAAGTTCATCAAAGTCCGTTCATTCTGCTCTATAAAGCTAAAAAACTATAATTTGAATCTTATCCAGTAACAGTTCATATATCTAAGGCTAATGAAATCTATTATAAGAAATAATTCAAAGATCACATAAAATGTTATTTATAGAAGATATATAAGCAATTTGATCTATAAAACTTAAACAGTAACTATTGCTTTGTGATAAACATTGTGGCATATCAAAACACATACTCCAGGTAACTGAAATGTGAACAAGTCAGCAAATAAAAGCACTTACAAGTTCAAGAGTTATGCATCTTAGCATCTTACAAGTATGTGAAAGAGATAAACCTTTCAAAAACTCATTAACTACTTTTCTACACAACTATAAAATCAAATCTTAAATATCGGGTGCATCATCTAACAGCACAATCAATGGTTATATATTTGTCAAAGACTATGATATTAACCACACTGGATAGCACTCACACACATTACTGTGTTAAGCTTTTTTATATTAACAATACATCAGAAATTTTCAAAGCAAAGCACTCTTACAGTTTCTTAAATTTGCTGTCTTTATTCGATGTACAAAATCAACTGAATAATTTTGGGCACAACCAGATTTATGTAACATAATTCATTATTCATATCCAGAAAATATTCTTAAACAAGTGATAAATTTAACAGCATATACACCACAAATTCATTTAAAAATCAGTTTTTAACATATGTTTGAATAGAGCTTCAAATACTATTTAGTATTTTTTTATTATATTTGAAAATCCGTTAAGTAATTCAAGGAACAATAAAGAAATTGTTTCATAAAAACATCAATAATTAGTAAGAGAGATGATACTTTTTATAAATATTTATTAGGCACATTTTAACACTCATGCAAAAATGATGAGTTTTATCATTTTATAGACCCAATAAAAGCTTGATGATAAATACAAATACGAGGTGTGACTAAAAGTTTTTTAAACATAGTTTTTCGTGCTTAAGCAAATTAAGCTAGGAAAGCTTAGTTAAGTCATAGTACGTACACGGCTCTAATGCGCATCCGCCATTTTTTCTACCTACAGAAGTTGTCAGTCATAGGCAGACTTGCCGATGAGTTTGCAAATGTAAGTCAGCACCATCGGATTTCATTTTTAGAAGGGGCGAACGAAAAAAAAGATTTTTTTTTTCTGAGCAACGCTGGTACATTACATTTTGTGTAATGTTTGGCGATTCCCAGGGACAAGGAATTAGAATTTCTTGTCCAATTTCAATCCAGAAAAGATATCTTTCACAATGTATCAGACTAGCTGTGCGCCATCTCAAAAGATGCTTTCTCCAACTTGACAATGACAGAATAGTTGAGAGAAGTGCGTAGCAGTCCAAGGAGCTATTTCGAAGATTGATAAATGATTGTTATATCTGAACTGGAGCATTTTTAATGACTAGATTGAACACTTTTTGTACGCATACCTTGTATGATAAAGTACTTCTAAATTTTGATGGAGATATTTATATAAAGCAGATGAAATGTTTAAGATGAAATTCAAAAATCAATACAACTGGTTTTGCACTTAAGAGATACGCAATTAAAATATTCTTTTAGAAAGTTTCAAATATGCACAAATAATGAAACAACATTTTCAAAAGCTCATAATTCTTTACTGGAATATAATAATATTAAAATTATTAAGAATCAGTAGCGCACACAGGAATTTTCAAGGGGGTGCCCGGGTTGAAAGTTCACCATTCTTGTATCATGCTATTTTTGATTTTGTCGATTTTCAAGAACAAAACACAGTAAAAAACTAATTATTGAATAAATAATTAGCATTAATTAATAAAATTAATCATTAAAATAACAAATATTTAATTAAATTTTACCTATTATATACTTAGAATTATAACCATCCGAAAAAAAGTCGAGGGCTTTGGGGGCCCGGCCCCCAGGACCCCTTGTGTGCCCATGTTAAATATAATACAAGATGTTGTAATTAAACTTTCGTTACAAGCAGCATCTCAAAGTTAAAACGAGTGAGTAGATTGTCCTCGACATATACACTATGCACGAGATACACTCAAGGAATTTTAAAAAAAAGTTAAAACATCGATTAAGTAGCAAGGAAAAGCTGAAAATTTAACATACGAAATGACTCACATGAAATGCATAAACAATTTAATTACTTTAGAACAAGATCTTTAAACAGCATAATGTAAAATAGAGAAAATCATAGAATGCCACCGGTTCTAAAAAAAATTTCTGGATTTAACTCTTAAAACTATTTTTTCTGGTTATGGAGAAGATACTGCGACATCGGTTAAGTCTATTGCACTTCATGAACAAAACATAACACCAAACCAGTTGCGACGTATTATTGAACATACTATCCTTCGCATTTAACACTAGAAAGACTGAAACTTAGTATATGCCTACATTGCCCAAAAGCAGTCAAAATGACTGCATTGTGAAAGAATAATGTGTAAATAAATTTGTTTAAAATGAATTTTGAATATTTCTTATATTACTTAAAGTCATATAATAAGTAATTAGTAAATATTATCATTAAAAGAAATTTACTTCACTCGGAAAACAAATATGCTCTAAAAAAGTCTAAGAAATTGTGCCATTATATGCATCATTACTCTTTTCTAAATGAAATTAAAAAGCAGTCAAAATGACTTCCTTGGGCAATCTAGTGTTAAAAGCTGAGCAACTTTCATTGACTCATCCTGAAACAGGGACGTCTTAAGGCATGGGCCAACTGGGCCAAGGCCCTGGACTTCGGCATCAGTGGGGGCCTTGTCTCGTCTTAATAAGATGATGATTAGAATAATTTTAACGATCAAATGTTATTCCTAGCTTCATCCTCCTAAAAACTGGGAATTTCGGACTCTATATCAACTGGCAACAGAGACAAGACTGTATTATTATGTGATGACTGTCATCCATGTATAGGCCTAGGCCTACCACCATACACCATGTTTACTCATCAAGTCAAAGAGCGGCAATCGGTCGAGCCGATTTGTACGATTGTAAGTCATGTCATTTGTTTGTTTCGGGTAACTATTTGTACGAGTATTTGACAATGTATGCAATGTACAATCTACTTCTAACTATCATTGGTGGGGCCTACATTTGTGTAGTGGGGCTTAGAGTCTACTTTTACGTAGGGGCTCGGGGACTCAACAAGTCTTAAGGTATCCGACTACGTTCGGAACCGTGATTTTAAAAAAGCGCATAAATGGATAATTTTTATGATATTTAGCGTCACTTAGATTAGAATACAGTATAAAATTGTTTTAAGGACATTTTGACAAAAAAAAAATTATTTAAATACAATATTTTTTGGGAAAAATTAACTTAGAATAACCTTTTTCAAAATGTTCTCTTTTTATAAAAATGCTTCTCTAAAATAATAATATTTTGTGTGTGTGTATGTGTGTGTTGGGGGTGGTGTGTGTGGGGTGTGTGTGTGTGTGTGTGTGTGTGTGTGTGTGTGTGTGTGTGTGTGTGTGTGTGTGTGTGTGTGTGTGTGTGTGTGTGTGTGTGTGTGTGTGTGTGTGTGTGTGTGTGTGTGTGTGTGTGTGTGTGTGTGTGTGTGTGTGTGTGTGTGTGTGTGTGTGTGTGTGTGTGTTGTGTGTGTGTGTGTGTGTGTGTGTGTGTGTGTGTGTGTGTGTGTGTGTGTGTGTGTGTGTGTGTGTGTGTGTGTGTGTGTGTGTGTGTGTGTGTGTGTGTTTATATAAAGTAAGACTTCTCAGAGAGTCCCGGACTATTTTTTGAAAAATTCACAGTATTTTTCAGAGTTACAACCCATTGAAATAATTATAGGCTTTTTTTTTTCTCCCCTCTGTTGTCGTAAAACATGGATAAGCCCACTTCTATTTCAAAAATTCTAGTTGAGCCTCTGTACTGAGGTCTGAGCTATATACAGGCAAAATTATTATAATAGAAGCATTTTTCACAAAAAGGGGAATAGTTTGAAAACTGGTCATTCTATGTTCATTTTTTTCAAAAAATTATTTAAATAATTTTTATTGTAGTACTA
>BMAV01019330.1:0-12976 GCA_019973955.1 Trichonephila inaurata madagascariensis
AAATAACATGTCAGGTGATACAATCATATACGACTACTGTAGGCTCGTTTCCCTTATATATATATATATATATATATATATATATATATATATATATATATAATATATATATATATATTGATAGACCAAGTACAATTTATTGAACTATGAACGGATTCTATATTAAAATACAGACAGGAACAAGAAGATCCTGATTTTTGGTTAAATCTTACACAGAACATCCTCACATTTCTGAAAAGGCTATAAAAGCCTTAATACCCTTCGATACAACGTACTTGTTTGAAAACTCTTTTTTTTTAACAGGCGTTAGAATAAAAGAAAAATACAGAAATAAATTAGAAGTTGAACATGAAATACGTTTACAAATATCACTTTATTACAAATATCACTTTAAATTCTTATTCAAAACAAAGCAAGCTCTATCCAGTCATTAAAACTAAAAATTATATTTATACATAATATATTTATTTTGAAATACCTTTTGAACGTTTATTATAATATAATAAAAGAATAATGAAATGGTTTTTTTCTTTATATGTACTAATTAGTCGTGGATAATCTTCTCTTTATGATCCCGGGCACTACGAAATAATTTTATATTCGTTAGTGCAAAAAGTAAAAGTTTTGCAAAAGTAAATAGTTGTCTAATGAAAAATGCACTTTCTTCATTTGTGGGGACAAAAATCTACCTCTATAATGAAAGAGAGGTAACAAATTATATCAACATATCAACAAGTTATATGTTAACATCTAAATTTAAGCAAGACGAGCTAAATTTTAGGGTTCAAAGTCATGCAGAATGTGCAAGATTTCTCACACAGTTATAAGTATTTTAATGCCATTCACAGAATAATCTATTGAAGCGAAATTTTTTAAAATATTTCTCTATGTGTATATATATATGTCGTATTTAGTAAATAATGGGTTCTATACTGAATTCCCAATTGTTGTGTTGATGTCAGTGGCGTAAAGTACATCCCCACATCCCCCACATTGCAGGGGGCCCGGGATTCAAGGGGGTCTTAAGGCCTGACTAGCATCAAGTACGTACTTAACCAATTTATAAAATAGTAAAGGTAAAATCTGACTTTTCGGGGGGGGGGCCTTATATTCTTTCGTTAGCCACTGGCTGATGTTGGTTTGTCAGCTAGTAATGATTGAGAGTTAAAAAACAAAGCTGTTTATTCTAACAGTAACATTGAAAAGGGGATAAAACAATTACACAAGTAACATTTAAACGCGTCGTTGCCAAGTAGCTAATGTTCGTCTTTTAGGTATTCGTCGTTACTTTTTTGTTCCTCTCTGTCCCTCTATATTTTATCTCCATTCGTAATAGCTTCGTCGTTTCCGTGTCCGTTCTGTCTCTGGGGGTCTCAACAAGCATCCCTGTGAAGTGCGCTCAGTCTGTCTCGAGACACCGGCAGGTGCTGCCATCATAAGAGGAATTCCCACTTATGTATATACATTAAGCAAATTATACGCAGATTAGGAAATGCGACTGCAGATAATTTCAATAGGCCTAGATTTTGACAGTTTGTGTAAAAAAGTATACAAGCACATATACACACAAAGCCCTCGAGTAGCTGAATAGTGCAACGTTAATATTCTCTAACTTCCTCACTCAGCACCTGAAGCACAAATTAATATTATTAATGAGTAAATTATATTAACATTTTTTAATAACAAATATTTTTCTTTTTTTTAATTGTGCTTATATAATGTACTATAATATATATATATGTTGATCTACTTTAAAAATATATTATTTTAAGATATTACTTCTCAAACTTTTAATATTTGTAAACCAATATTTAATCATAACTTTCATCGTTCCCCTCCATACAAATAAAAAATGCTGAATTCAATAACACTTATGGGCGGCTTATATATACGTTCAAAACATGGACAGTATATATATATCTGAGTATGTCTTTTAAATATGGAGGGATTTCCTTATTTTTTATTCGCTTTCAGCATAACGAGGCGCCATGCGCTGCAGATGGAAACGACTGGTTTTAAAAGGATACGGTTTTAAACCGGCAGATCCCACTGGCATTAATTATTAAGTTTTGGCGCAAATGCGGTAAGTTCGACGCGGACGTGGTGAAAATGGCGGCGTGACGCAACCGGTTCGTACGGTGCCAATAACTGGCCTTTCCCTTTAGAGTTTCCAGGCTCCCCTAGGCGCGATCCCACGGATTTAGGGAAAAACGCTGTTTTAAGATATATATTTTTCAAGTATAGAATGGGGATCCCCTAAAATACTTTAGGGTTGTAAGGGTTTTGTGAGTTGAAAATGTTTGAAGACCACTGCTCTAGAACAATGGTTCTTAAGCGGTATTTTTGTAAAATATGAAGAGTTCCTCCAAATGGTTTGGTAAAAGGCAATTTGGAAAAATAAATATTATACACACACACTATCACAATTCCGAGATAAATAAGTTTTATATAAACAATTTAAAACAAAAGGTTTCTTAGCACCTCTCTCTCGTCCCCTAGGGTGTTGCAAACGCTGGAATAATGGGTTAAAATTCGTGACTGTGAAGTGCTATATGGAAGGTTTGAAACCATAAGTATGTTACATTGCATCACAGTGTAAAAGTTTGCATTCATTCAAGTGATCTTAGTTTTATGTGCAGCCACACCGCCTTATTCAGGACTTGGTGGACTTAAAGGCCGGTTTAAGAACACAGATTGCACAATCCGGAGTAAACTTCCTCGATTGGGCACAAAGTTTGGGATGGGGATTTATTTTTCCAATAAAAACTCTAAACAGTATTAAATTAGATTCATTTTCCTAAAACCGCCTCAAATTCGCAAACTCTTAGATTTTTGAATTCTGCCAATTTTTTGCTTTTATTTTTGAAAAGAAAATAAAAAGGGCGGGGCCGAACGGGTCAGCTGCTTATGGGGGCGGGGCTGCGCTGGCGGGTGCGCTTCGCCGACGCTTCGGAAGAAAGGAATTTCTTATGCTTGATTAAACATTAAAAATCAGGTCGTCTCTTGAAGAGACTTCCTTATTTACTTCCTTTCTGTCATTTTCTGCAGTGAAGCCAACGTCCAGAAGTTTCAGTGTCTACCTCGAAGGGAAAGAGAGGAAATTATTGTCTTACATCAGCGTGAGTAGAACGGAATATCTTTGAATGAGTTTATTTCAGGGGGATTGTAAAAGAACATTGACATTTTCCATTTCAAAATCGAGTTTCAAGGCTTTATTCCTTGCAGATTCCATTTTGTACAAATTTTATGTGAAAATATTTAATTTTGTTCATTGATTCTTCAGTTGATTCCAAATTTCCAGGTGTAAAGGATACGAATTCCTCATCAATGATACAATCAAGCAGAGTTGAGGGTGCAGTTACAGATTTTGTTGGATTTGGAAAGAACAGAGGGTGGAAATTATGGAAACGCTGGTAAAAAATCTTTTTCTTTTTTTTTTTCACTGCATTTTATTTTGCATTCTATCTTAAGTTTCAAATTGATTAATTGACTGCTTATCGTCGTTTCTGGAAGCTACATGAGAGCTATTTGGCGAAGTAACTCATGATTTTGAACATCGGTCAGCCAACTAGGACGAAACGTGAGCTGGCACTCCCTTCTCTTAACTTCTACACCACACCAACAGGAGGACAGTGAACCTCGACAGATTTAACAAACAACGGCTCTTTCTACACGTGGGTCTTCAGTGCTACCAGAAACTATCACACCACACCTCGGGAGGACTTTAAGCCTGGAAAAAATTAAACCTGTGTCAGCTTCTCTACCAGAAGGATCTTTGTTTTCAATAGGGCTGCGGATTGGTATTTTAACCATTGCCGACCTCGTACACTCCTCAGGAACTTGTATCACTTTTTAGTGCGGCCCCATATAAGAAATACCAATTGCCGCAGTTAATTTTGACGCCCAGTTTCCTCCTCAGAGGGAGGCACCGGGGCTCTGACGATGCGAACCTGTACTAGGATATAATTTTGCCGAGAGCACCCAAGCCAAACAGGCACTCTAGAGATCCTTTACATGTCGCATAATCATATGACATGTCCACTGCCGATTTCTTGCAACATGAAAATCAACCGACTTTGGCCGGGGTCGAACCCGCAACCATAGGAGTACAAAGCCAGGGACAAAACAACCAAGTAAACCAAGTAGAATGCTGTAACGGTTATACATTTACGTGGAACCTTAGAGAAAGCTCTATTATCCACTCATCATAATAAATTGAACAGAAGAATTTGTTGAAGTTACATATAAAAATAAAAAGCGGTCACATTAAATGCAGCACCCAGCAGCGGCGCTGGTGGAGAGTGGGTGGGAAACCACTCTCCAGTTAATTTAGTTTCCGTTTCGCTTTCATTGAAAGCGAAGAAAATGACGTCACATCTCCATGACAACAAAGCCCGTCTTTTAACCGTCTGCCTTACCGCATCTCGACGGGACGAGGAGAGGAGATATATTTCTTTAATAAGGATTAAGAGAATAATATTTTAAGTCCTTTTGCAAGTTACTTCTATGATAACTGCGTGCAGTTATTGAAAGGAAGTTTCAAATAACCACTTGGAAGAAAGTAAGAAAAGAGATAGAGGTTTGAAATGTCCAAAGATCGCATGAGGGGTGAAGTTGCCTCAGCCAGAATAAAGAAGCACATGGCGGGGAATAATTGGGGGTAGTGAAGTCTTTGCACAAGAAAACAATTAGTGCAGTGCTTCTCAAACTTTCACTACTAGCGACCCAATTTTCAATCATAATTTTTATCTTCCCTTATATAATAATAATGCACTTTGTCTTCGGCTTTACCATACGATCTTAATCATAAACCGTACAAATTAACAAGAAAGTTTTAAATTTTATATTTGTTACTTTTAAGTAATATATATTTTAAGCAAATTATATATACTTTTATAGAAGTAATATATATATTTTAAACAAATTACTTTAAGTAATACGATAATTATCATGTTGTTTTTTCGTATCTATAATTTTTAAGTGGAACAGATTTGCAAAAATGATATTTATTTAAAACCTTATTTCTTCTTCCATCATCCATTTCTAAAAGTTTAAATGTCATTGAAAAATAGTCTAGTCTATATATATATATGTGTTTGCTTTTCTTATCATATCCTTTAGTGTTAGCATTCTCACGAAGTCTGGTGAGTCTAGACAAACTTGACATCTGCGACAAAATCAACATCTCTGCGCAAAACGTGTAATTGCAAATGTTGGTATTTTTACCTTTACCGAACCCTAGCTTATTCCCAGGAGTTGGTATCTTTTCGAGTGCGGTACCCACTTGATATAATAGGCGATACTAATTGCCCGCAAGTAATTTTCATGCCAGTTTCTTCCTCAGAGGAAGGTACCACCTGAGCTCTCTGACGATACAGAAATTGAACGGGTACTGGCAGCCAAGCCAAACCTTGGGCACTTCAAGGATTTTTTACATGCCGAATAATCATGTACGACATGGCCGTTCGCGACGCTGTCGATTTTTCTGCATCGCAAAAATCCTACCAACAGGAAACTGGGGTCGAACCCGCAAGCAGGTGCTTTGATGGTCCGGCAACAAGTAACTACACCACCCAGTCGGCACTTTGCGGAATTGTAAGGAGTAAAACCAAGAGCGCAGCAATGATACAAAAATGCCAAATGATATTTTTAAATGAATACTCATATTATAAATGAATTTAAGCGAACTGTGTGTGTGTGTGTGTAATTATCCACACAAATTAGCATTTATTATTAATGTTAAATAATGAAAAGAATGTAAAATTCAAGTAAAGAATAATTATTACTTTTAATATTTAAAACAGAGAAGACTTCAAAATGTTTTAACCCGGGGAGCAGATGCACTTTCGATACTAATGGTAATAGTCGCGCGGGTTGACGGAGTCACCCCGAAGATTTTTTTACAATTATTTTTATTGTACACAATAAGAAATCACAATTCAGTGATGAATGTTTAACAAAAGAAAGTATAGTACCTACTTACCTTTCTTCATTGATAATTTGAGAAAAATTCAATAGAACCGAATTAAAAATGTTTCTAAGGTACTCGACCTTAATAAAAGGACATAAATCACACCAGAAACTTTCACGAACGGGTGGGAATGATGTATCTGCAAAAGGAAACAAAACTTTATGCATATTTTTGTTTCAAATCTTTGTAGTTTGTATCCCACTCCGGTTAAAAATGTTTTATCAATGTAAACTATATGAATGTTAAGTTCTAAAAATGAATTATATAAAACGTTTTTCACATCATGCTTTACATGTTTCCAGAATACTCATAAAAAAATAAATATTGACCCAAATATTAATCCTTCAAAGTGATTTTTATGCTTTTTCGAAATGTCATATAACTCTTTTAGCAGGCGCATTATTTACAACTTCTAAATGAAAGAAAATAAAGACAAAAAGAACGAACTAACGATACCAATAAGTTCGAAGGTCAAACAGATGAATTTTTATCTTCCTAGAATGTTTCTCTGGGTCTGGGTTTTTCTCTGAAATATGAGTGGATTAAATCAAACAAATGTGATGTTTTTTATTTATTTATAAGGATCAGAATAGCTAATGAATGTATTGAAATGAAAAGCTTTTATGTTTTAATGAAGTAATACTAATAAATTCTATCAGTGTAAATGTGTTTTATTTATGTCAGAAAGTATTTTCTTACTTCATTACGAAATTAATTTTTTAACCTTTTTATTTTTCGATATGCTCGCGTCCCCTTGGCAGGATTTATCATCGCGCGCCCCCAGGGGGCAACGCCCCACTGAGAAACACTGTGAACTAGTGTAACAATAAAGCTCATGGTACTGAATTCATATCAAGACATTCTCTCTCATCCTTTTCAGTGAGTGAGTGAGTGAATGTGGGGGTTTTTGGTGCAAGAGCCACACAAATCTGGCTAAACTGCGCCAAACATTTGTGTGTTAAAATATTAAGACATTAGATAAAATATATAAAAGCATTAATAATACAGTTTTAAAAAGATAAAATTTCAAATCACCGAATTAAACAGTTATCAAGTAATAAAAAAGCAAACAAAAATTTGGTGTGGGGGAGGTTTTCCCACCAAGTCGAACTTCAACATCTTAAAATAAAAGCATTGATAAAACAAAATTTTGCTAAAGAAAAGTTTGGCAAACAATCTAATGAATTAATAAAATAGTTAGAACCTTTCTAAATCATTGTGTGCGATTTATCGCACTTGCCTTGTAAGACGCAGGATTGTTCTTGTAACACTTCATGGCGAATTTATCTTCAGGAATCGTTTTGATTTCGGTTTTTCAATATCATGAAACAATCATATTTCCTCATCCGTTGTATATATTCTAACATTTGCAGATTTTCGAGGGTTTTATGCCAGCCATTTAATATCTATTGTTTTAAGTAGTTCTTTTTTCCTTTTCTATCCCGAAGTTTTCTTTTTGTTTTCGAATTCTGTGTTATTTTTAAGCCAGAAGGAGGTTGATCATTATAGGTGGATGAGGAAGCGGACATGGTTGATGAATTTAAGTGGAATTGAACATATTATTGGTGGTGGAAGAGGTGCGTTATTAGATGTGGGCCGGAGCGATTGAGGATCTGAGACAGTAGCTGCTATTGAAGAGGCTGGCTGGTAGGTTTGCTTGGGTTGAAGATGATGTGGAAACAAGAGGATTGGATATTGATATGGCTGATGTGGCGGATGAAAGTGGTTCAAAGTATTTTGAGGGGACATTTATTTTATTGTTATATTTCATCATTTTGAGTAGGAGTATTTAGAGGATTTGGTAGCTTGAGCGTATGTTTGAATATTTGTGGGACTAATAATTTACGTGCTTCTGGATAAGAGAAATATTTTTATTTGTTTTATTTCCTGTATTTGTTTCTTATTTTCCATTCAGGGCATATTTTGCAATCTGATGGATGAGGTTGTGAGCAATTTATACATTTTGGCTCTAAGAATTTGGCCCAATCTGTGGAAGCATGTCCAGCAGACGCACATCTAGAGCAAGTCAGTTGACCGCGGCAGGAAGTTTATGAAGTGTCCGAACCTCTGACGCAAACAGCGCAGAGGGTTCCGGAATGTATGGACAGTTTTTTGGTGAAGAAATATCCAGCTTTAATGCTTTTGGGTAGATTGGGGCTACTAAATGTTAAAATTATATGTTTGGTTGGAAGCGCCAACTGTTGTATGTCTTTTTATTGTGATTCTTCTGACCTGAATAACACCCTGATCAGGAGAATCCATCAGAATCTGCATCAGGGGTGGTCAACGGGTGGGTTCGGAAATAACAACACGGAGAATTTAAAGTTTTGTGCGGACTTATCATTAGAGGATTATTTAGAAACGGTTAGCAAGAAGAAAGGACTTGGATTTGAAGGAGCAGAGTTTGTTTCAATAAGTAGATCCCCGGAACGCAATCGTTTTTACTGTGATTTCGGTTTCTCCCACCTATTTCTACGGAAGCTTTTTTGTATTGCAAGGGCGATTTCTTCGGCTATCTCATTGTTTTCAAAAGTGAAAGTAATACACAGAAATACGTCGTTGAAACTTTGTGTCACTTTTGAGAGTGGTAATACGAGGGCCTTTACCCTGCTTTGTATATATCTGGATCCATAGAAACGCGTATACAACTTCGTCCTGGGTGCCTCCACCCACCACGAGGTCAACAAGGGGAGGCAGTCTGCTGCGTCATCATCTATGCAAAAGCAGGCGGCGCTTTACCCAGAGTGCACCCAGGTATAATGCTACAGTCCAGGGCGAGGATCCCGCTGGGTAAACCCGGCACCTTATACCAGCATTAGCCTACAGCGGTGTCTCTTCAGGGGACACCGAAGGGGAAACCTTCAGCTCACTCCTGCCACCCGTCTACCACGGTGAAGCGTGGGCGAAGTACGGGGGTATCCCTAGGCATCGGCTCTCCTCTCTGCAGGGAGAAGCGTGGGCAAAGGGCGAGATCCCAGAACACCATTTCCTCCTTACGGGACGCCGCACACGGCAAACATGTGGGTCCGGAAAACCAATGTTGTTGTTAGTCGAAAATAAAATAAATAATCAAGTATTTGAAATAGCGAAAAAGAAACTAAACGCAATACAAGTATAAACCATAATACTGTTTAGTAATAAGCGTTAGTTTTTCAATGAAAAAAAACATAATTTGAACAAATTTCATTTTTGTAATATAGGTCTGCCGTCTAGACGGAAAGAAAGAAAGGGGAAATTTGAATGGCAAGAAGGGCCGAAAATAGAGAAGGATCACTAGGGTACCCTGGGTTCATTGAAGCCCATGTTTTACCAAAGACGAAGTAAACTGCCAAGGTGGCGAGGAGAAAAAGACTTTGGGGCTTTCTGGGGCGTAGAGCGTACTCACCTAAGAAGGTGACCCCTGGGGTCTTTGTCGCCTTTTTCAGAGGCTGAAGTGTTGATACGAATGATTAAGAGCACGCGCTCTAGGTCTCTGCCAGAAGAGCGAGGAGCCTACCAGTATTGCTCAATAGCTGGAATTTCGATAGATTCATTTGAAATCTGTGGTAAAAGATTAGAAGAAGTCCTACGTTTGTTTTTGACGAAATCAAAGCGGCGGGCATTTAAAGATCTTGTGCAAGGGCTTCGTTCACAACCAGCGGTGCGTTTGCTTTCTGCAGGTTGAATGTTTTGAAAGAGTGTTGCAATCTTTGGGTAGGTAACTGCTGCCATAGTGCCCAGATGGGAGAAACGGCCAGTACAACATGATAAGGGCGGGCGAAGAATGGTTTTATATATGCAGAACCTTGTGTGTATTACTAATGCGAGCTTGCTCTTGGGAGAAATCCAGCGATTGGAGATTAGCCTCATTTCCAACCGCACTTTTGGTGGGTGGAACGGATGTCGTTGCGCAAAAGTTTAATTTAGTGTCAAGAAGCATTAAACCTAGATGAAAGTATATTCAAAGTAACCCAGGACAGGCTGATTAAAAATATTTGATATGCAGGAGGTTTCCGATGCACCGCACAACTCTCGTAAAGAGGGAGGTGTGCGCTTTTAGGAGAGAATGCATTAACCTTTATTTTTCAGTCGTTAAAGCCAGGTTTCGAGTCCGGTGGCGCATTTTGCCGCCGCTCAATGATATTGCGGTTATAAATGTTTTTGGGTAAAATGGCAGTGTCGTCCGCGTACATCGCTAAGTGGACTTTGGCAGCCTTAGGAATGTTGTTGATGTATAGATTAAAGAGGCTTTGGGCCTAATAAAGATCCTTGGCTGAACACTGGGGAACGCGGTGCGGAGACTGTTTTTCAACTCTTTTTACAAATTAAGGAGTTTGGGTAGGAGTGTACTTAATTTTGATGAGAGTTGATTCCGAGAGCCAAATTTGCATCATCTTTAGTAAGCCATCATGCCAAATTTTGTCAAAGGAAAAACTTTGGCTATGTCCTCACTTGCCACCGGCCTGTTATTTTATTTTGAAAGCCGGTGGTCGTTCGTGGTTTGGCGGACGAGCGGCGCTGGGGCTGTCTGTATGACCGTAGGACGCGGGTGATTCAAAGAACGCAAATTCACGCTTTACTCAAGTTACTGAGTGGCGAGATTGGATGGCAATTTTGAGGTCGATATCATCAGAAGGGTTTAAGTAATAGAGTTACAAGTCTTGCTAATTCACTAGAAGTAACCAGTTCTCCGACAATATGGGTTGAACAACGAATAAAGAAGACAATTTGAGGAGATTTTTAAGGATGCGATTTATGAATTAAATCAATCCAGGAGATTTATTGATCTTAAGCTTTTTAATATATTCCTGTACTTTGGCGCTGTTTTCCAGGTCTAAGACAGTGGGAGCGTCAGGAATCTTTTTAATTTTACCTTTGTGTATGAGCTGTAAAACGTTCGTTTTTCAGCTTCAGTGTTGAGTTCCGAATTGCTTTTGAGAAGGCTGTCGGCAATCCACTTCCGCCAACTACTCCGGAGGTGATTTGCTACCTGCCACGTGCGCCTATAGGGGAGGAATGTTTGAGGCGGTTTTTTGAAAGGGGTTTCCCCCAAAGGTGCCTTCTGGGTGGTGCCGCTATTGAAAATTCCCCCCGGGAGTTTGGGAAAATTCAATTTTTTCGAACCCCCCGACGAGTGTTTGGAACTCAGTTTCAAAACTCAAGGGTCTCTTTCGTTCCCAAAAATTTCCAATCGTTTCTGTAAATTTTTTTTTTAATTTCGGGGGGATTTTTAAGGGGGGTTTTTAAATTTTTTTAGTTTTGAAGCTTTAAAGAGCTTCAGGATTTTTTCCCCACCCTTTGAAATTTTAAAGGGCTTGCTGGAAAAGGGGAGGGATGGGAAGTGGTTTGTTTTTTAAAAAAAATTTTGGGCCCCCAAATTGGTGAAAGTTATGGGAATTTTAGTGAGCAGACCCGTATATAATAAAAATGACCGGTAATGATCCGTTAATCATCTTAAATAAAACATGATTGAAAGGGATATTTTTTTGAACTGCTGTCAATAATAGAATCTCTTGCCCCCCGGTTAGAGCTAGCGTTGATATGTGAGGTGTGCGGTTACAATCCTCTCAATTCGGTTTATTATTTAAAAATTTTGCGAAAGCTGGAAAAACATTTGTCAGGGTTTTCCACCACGATGCGCGGCATTTAAGTCTCCAGCTGATAATATTTTTGGGCCCTAATGAAATTTTTAGAAAATCTTTTTCGGGTTTTTTTTTTATTTTTCGGAGTGTTTTGAGCGTCGCGAAACAACGGATAGGGGAAATATTAAATTTAATTTCGATTGCGGTTGCATCCATATACGCAAAAGGTAAACGAACTCGTTACAGTAATTTTTTAGTGGGGGTTTCCCCAAATCTGTTCATACGCGGGAAATTTTTTTGCTGTCTTTATGAAAAGGGGAAATCGCAATAAGTGGATCTGGGTTTTTTTTCTTTTTTAAAAATTCAGTCGGGGCGTTTGAAAATAGGACTTCAAATTTTGGGGGAAGTCCGTTCCTTGAAAGAAAACGTGCTTTAAATTTGACGTTTATTAAAAAAATTGCAACAAACTTTTTAAAAAATTGTAATTTAGTAAAGCGACGGATTTTGAAAAAAATATCCCGTCCCAAAATTTTACCCAAAAAAATTTTTTCAACCCCCCCTTTATTTAATTATTTTTTTTTTTAAATTTCACCCTCCATCTTAAATGTTTTTATTTACAACCCCGTGGTTTGGGGTCGGACTTTTCCCTTTTTTTTAATTTACTCTTTTTTTTTAATTTTCCTTGGAAAATTATTCCCAAAAATTTTTTTATTTAAATGTTCCTCTATTTTTATTCATGATAGTTTTTTATTTTATAAAAACTTTTTTCCCACAACTTTTTTTTCGTGTCCCGTGCATTTTGGTGGCTTCCCCCCCCCAAATGAAATTTTAACTTTTCGGGGCTTTCTGCCGACAAAGCTTTTTAATTTTAATGCATTTTTAAAATTTTAAATTTTTATTTTCCCAAAATTTTTGTTTTTTTATTTTATTTAAAGCATTTTAAAAACCCAAAGGAAGTTTAAAAATTTACAAATCATCCACCAAAGATATTGGGGTTGCCGGGTGTTATTTTAAAGGAAAAAGTGACCCAAACCAAAAAACGGCTAAAAAAAATTTTAGTTTCCGCAGCTTTACCATATAAGAAGGTGGTTCTGCTCTTTTAAAAAATTTTCACTTGCTTCCCCCAATTTTGAGTGGTGTATTTTTAACTTTTTAAATTTGTTTTTCCAAAAGTGTCCCTCGCTTTTATGAATGTGAAACCAAGCCCAAAAAGCCAAATGAATGGACTTAACGTGGTACTGTTATTGACGCTGTTTTCAACGGTTTTAAAAACTTTTTGGTCACAGTTTTGTTTTAAAAATTTATAGTTATCATAAAAAATCTATTGTTCCGCTTTCCCCAAATTGAACAAGAATAATTATTTTGATAAAAAATCGCGCATTACTCCTTGTGTTTTTACAATTTTCGTTAAAAATATAATTATTCGATAAAAAATTATTTTTCC
>BMAV01019331.1:13978-48243 GCA_019973955.1 Trichonephila inaurata madagascariensis
GCACCGTAACAACGCGAGGAGGCATCATGACTTGAACTTGCGATCCTACGATGCTGGGAACGAGCCATAACTAATGTGAAACACTTCAGTAAAACATCCAGAAAACTTTCTATGAACTTAACTCAGTGGCGCAACAGCCCATGAGGGCCAAGGCCTACTGTGCCAAACTCAGTATACGTGACCTTGGGCCCTGAAGTGCATAGCAGATATTCCGGTCAGGTGTACAGTCTGAAGCGAAACCCCCAATGTTAAGTTCCAAAGCAAGTTTGGTACTTATTTATCGACCCACTGAAGCAATGATACTCAACCTGCAGGCCGCCAATCTTTTCTGAGTGGCCCGGTCATGACCCATTGCACTACAAAATTCAGTTACTGGAGAACAATGTACTAAAAATTTAGCGGGAAATTGTATCAATCAAGCAATCAACTATGCCAATTTTGCTATCAATTATATTTTTTAATAATAGAATGTAAGAAAGAGGCTTGGTCATGAATGAAAAATAAAAATTATCCCATAACTCAGTAAAAAACGCATAAAAATAAATATTTGTGTGTGTGTGTGTTTGATCGAAAAGAGTTAATATAGTATTAAAATAAAAGCCAAATACGAGTCTTAATATTTTGATCAATTTTGCCTTTTCTAATGTTGCTTTGGTCTGATAGTGTGTTTTTTCCATTATTTGGATGTTGCGACCCGCGTAAAATATCCATCATGTGTATGCGGCCTGCGTGAAATACCTGTCGTGTGTATGCAGCCCAGCGAGAAAAAGGTTGAGTATCCCTGAACTGAAGGAATGAAAGGCTGAGTCAACCTTTTAAAGCCCGGGGTTGGAACCTCGGATCTATGGTGTGGAAGCACAATGCACTCTAACTACTTAGCCACTGGGTTTAAACTTTCTATGAACCCTATTTATAAAACAATATGTAGTTTACTTAAATATGCCAAAATATTATTTTCGCATAATATTGAAATAAAATTATATTTTCTTCCTAGATGATCATCGTAATTTATCATTTTGCTGTATATTTTTCTAAGACAATTTTAATTGACAAATAAAATTGTATTTGATGATATTACACTTTCCTCAATTTAAGACTAAGCAGATAATAAGCGTTAGCACGATTTTTTAAGATACTCATACACAATGCCTACCCACAAAATAAATCCTAATTGAGATCTTCAACCCTTTAGAATGCACACAAACACACTTAAGTAGTGAATTAAAATAATATTATATATTTTAATGGCGTTGACCGACTCGTTTATACATTAAATGTCCACCTAATGAACAGGCATGTTCTCTTAAGGGGAAATCATAATTTTGGAACTTTCTCGTAATCACATAGCAGATTTTTTTTCTAACAGAAATATTTAACACACTTATAAATAATCCATAATAGCACAGATTTAAAGGCCACAAATATTAAACACAGTTTCACAATTTCGCATATGTCAAATGAAACTCAAAAATCCATTTACGGTGCTTCTCTGCATCCTCCTTATATGGGTTGTTGGAAAGAAACTTGTAGGAGCTTCTGGAGTTTTCTAGTCAGACAACCCCCTTTGAACCTTCGGGTTTTGAGTAGAAACATTTTGAATCACCAAACGTGACGGCTTAGTCAATCATTTTCGTTATCAATTGACGATATTTGGGGACTAAATTTGTCGCCAAGTTGACTCTTATTCATTTGCTTTTGTTGAAAAAATAATTTCCCTTGGCCCACAAACTATCTTTCACGCAACAATACCATTTTGGCAGTGAAGCAAATAGAATCCGAAATTAATATGTTTAAGAAAATTAGTATTAAGGAGAGTATAAGCAGAGCAGATAATATATAAAATATAAATATATATGGATAAAATGAGTAATTTATAGAAATATAACTTTCATTGTTGTACTTAAATAAAAATAGAAATCTGTACATGAAGAAAGTAAGATATCTTTTGAAAAAAAAAGCCTTGAAATGTCTCTTAAAGTAATCATTCATTATAAAATCTCGTCTTATTTTCGAAGACAGACAGTAATTAAAATGTTATGAACGTGTTATTAAATAGGGAAACTTTTTTTATAAAAAAAAATATCGACAGATCCACTTCCTAATAATTATAACGATTACTTTGGGTATTTTGGGATACACACAGAACGCCCAAAAGTTTAGCAACCAAAAATAATGTTTATTCTAGCATTACACACGCTGTGGACAATAAGTTGGCACCACACCTTAATATAAGGGGAGCAAGAATAATTAAACGCAAGATAAGAATGGCCATAGAGGAAGGGGGGAACGTTTAAAAAAAAAAGGATCATTGATCGGGCAGCCATCTCTACAAAATCATTAAAGACAACGATAAAAATGTCCGGTTCATTAAACAAGTTGGAACCTGTGTTTACTGTGGTGCTAATCAATTATATCCCTGGTGCACAAAAGATCCCGCCAATAACCTGTCAGATGGGGTGCATTTTAATTGGTCACGGGTATACAGGAAAGAACCACTCGCGCAAGGTTGGATCTGCAAAGGATGGAAAAAGATTGAAGATACGATAAGTTTTGTTCAGAAGTGGATGGAAATCCGATTTGTTTTTTGAAGGATGCGAGAAAAGGATTTTGGAATTTGAGCGGACATTATAAGAAGGAAATTGGTTTTGGACACGAGCTCATTGTGAGAGATATGTAAATAAGTTATTATGAGTAACTGTTTTTGAAATGTTGACATTCGATTCCTGCCCCGTCTCCAGTTTCTTCCAAAAAATTAGAACAAAAATTTTCACTCGAAGCAATTAATAACAACGTAATTGTACTCTTAAAATATACAATTTAAATGATATCCGAATATCTTTAAAATTAAATTTTCAGTCAAAATATCGATCTTAGATTGTAATATAAAATGAACCCGCCCAGCCAGTGTGAATATGATCCTCGGCTTGTAACCGAGTGGGTTCGGGTTTGAATCCCGAGTAAGGCATGGTTGTATCTTCTTCGGGAAAAGAAAAATCGGACTTTCGCCTGTAATGGATTCCTGTCTCGAATGGAAAGCAGCGCACCCCTTCTGTTATATGCTAGGATCCTCATTGGTAATAAATGTCTATATTCTTCTGTTTGTATTGTATGTCTCTGTTCTTCCACTTGTTTTTCATATGTGTGTGTATCCCAGGATAAAAACACACAAAAACAACAGTATAAAATGTAAGATTGATTTCTTTATCTTTTCAAATCTCTTCGATCTTTTTGCACCTTATTTATAACTACTTTTATTTTACACACAAAGCCTTTTTAATATTATTACATATCTATATTTTGAATCAAGAAGCAGTGTTTTGTTCACTGAAAACGAGTTGTAATCTTTGTATTTGCTTAGATTTGCTTTAAAATGAACAATTTTTTAAAAATTTTAACAGAAGCACAATAAGGTTTACCTTTTCATATAAATGCAAGGTTTGCAGATAATTTTTCTGCATTTTTAAATAAAAATAATCTTTCCCTTACAATTATATCTATACAAATTTTATGGTGATATTTATAACTTAATTATATTGGTGTGACTTATGTTTAGTTTTAATATTTTTTATTATGTTGTGACTCAACCAAATCCTAAAATTATTTAAAGAATCAATAGGATGGGATGAAATATTGTGAGAGATGAATGTGAATAGTTTTCACATCCGTACAGGATGTAGTACAAAAGCTATTTCGCAACAAGAATAATACTTAGTATTAAACCTATTTTGCATGCGATATCAGCAAGTAGAATGGTGTAAAAATAACTAACTTGAATTTACTAGAGTAAAAAAAAAGTGGCAATATTCTTATTCTAAATGCTACAGTTTATCATTTGATCCAATTCTGTACAAATATTTCTTTAATACACATTTTTATCATACACAAAACGTTTTTGAAAAAATATTTTTTAAAAAATACTTTTGAGTTATAAAGCATTTTAATCATTTTTTTTCCATAATTTTACATATAACTCTTTGTGATTTAAAATATTTGAACATTAAACAAATAATAAGATATATGGGTTTTTTTTAATTAAATTATTAAAGAGGGGGAAAATTCATTTTGCTTCAGTACTTTTTCGGAAAAAGTAGTCCAAATAGCATTCCGGTAGCAAAATTTTTTAAATCATCAAACTAACTTAAATTTCTTTCGTACGAATTTATTTTGAAATAAAAATATAAAATTTAATTTATTTTAAATGTTAAAAAAATAAAATTTAAAAACATGAATTAAATGTGCTATTATTGTAAATTTACTGTCTTTCTATTAAATGTTAAATTTTAAATAAAAATAATCATTAAATTAAATGAAAAAAGTATGCATTCAAAATGAAGAATATTTAAAAACATTAAGTTTCGTTAAGTCTTTAAAAAAAGACAAAATTGATATCAATATCAAATAAATAAAAGGTATAATATCAAATCATGTGATTTCCTGATAAATTTAATTTTGACATAGCAAATTTCTATAAAAAAAATCTCTTTGCAGATCCCCAACATTTTTGAAAAACTAGAGAATGGTCTAAAATTTCTAGTTTTTCAAAAATGTGATGACAAAAATGAAAGTTTTTCTCTCTAATGGCGGAAACATAATTCATTTAGACTCTAAATGAATTATGTTTCGGTCATTACTTAAGAGATATTTAGAAATCATGGTTAAACAACCATATACAAGACTACTTTAGAAGAAACGATTAACATTTTAAATTTCACCTAATTCCTGAAGAAAAAGTTCCATTCGAATAACTTTTAATGGTGGTAGCAGAACATAGCTTTGGGATAATTTTTTAAATCAAAACTTTCCAACTTTAATTTGAGTCAGTTTTGTACGCCATATACCCTTAAAACTACCAGTGTAATTCGACATTAATCTTTTAGAAGTTACTTAGCTGTTTTGTACTTTTTTCATTTTACACATGAACATATAGATGAAATATTAGTTTCTCGGTTAATAATGATATAGGATACCAATAAAACTGCAACTTTAAAATATTAAAAAATTTTATCATTTGAAGTTACCATTCATAGTTGCATGATTTCATAAAATATGCAATTATTTTGAGACTCAAAACGATCTCTTGAAAAAGAGTTAAAAACTATTCTTGTTGCAGAGAATTTATAATTAAATTAATATTTAAAGTATTTCACAGATAAAAAAAAAGTAAAGAAACTATACCTAATGACTGAAAAATGGGGCGTATAATTGCACTGAGATGAATACAATATACAAACTCGCAACTAAAGAACGAATATCCTGGAAACTTATTTTGTCGAAAACAGATTAAGGTTTAGTTTATCAGCTGTTTTAATGAGCTAATCGTTCGAGGTCGGGTATTGAGGATGAAATTTAAGACTGGAAACCTTCGATTCCAATCACTGGATAAAAGCTACCCTCATTCGATACATAATTATGGCAATTATAACGAAACCTTGTGGCATTAACTACAACTTCTACTTTTATGACATTCATATCTTGTTTCTCGCTTGTTAAAGGATGGTAACCTAAACCCCAAGTCAAACTTTAGAGCATTTTGAAAAAGTTAATTCAATTATTAAGTTGCTTTCATCAAAAACCCTAAAAAAAAAAAACTATTTCCTCTAACTACGTTGTAATAAAGGAATATAATCCCTGAAGTAATAATATACTAGACAGGGATTTATTTATTGTTTTCGACCGATTAAAGTAAAAATTAACATCTAATCGACGTTTGGAAATTTTAACTATCAATTTACTTGAGAAACACTGTTTTCCAACGTAATGCCATTCTGTTGTTGATTCGATATTATTTTTATTAAAGCTAAATAAAATAAATTTGTGTGTGTTTTAAATTGCAGGATATAAATATTTATGTTTCCGATTCACAATGAATAATTTACAGCATTTGATTGATTCAAGTTGCACGATTGCTTAATTGATTAACTAAGACAAAATAAACAAATTTTCGTATGCTTCATCAATGTTAAAGACCAATAAGAAAAAAAGAGCGTTTACTTCATTAAGTTTTTTTTTTCTTTTTACGTTTGAATTCTTATTAAAAATTATGAGTGAATTAATTTTACTGAGACTATTTTTATAACTATGGTTTAGTTAAAATAAAATTATCACCACTTTCAATACAAGATGCATAAGGTAATATAAATAGTTTTAATATTTGTACAGTTTTCATTTATTTATCACAATGTCGCACTTCGAAAATGTACTAAGGCTATAAGTGACCATAGACCTAAGAGGACCGAGTTCACTCGAAAAGGGTTTAGAACGACAAACCGGTTTCCTAAAAACTACCACCTCGGCACTCAGCACATTTTGAGCAAAAATCTTATCGTTCAACACTTTTTTTTTTATGAGAGTTTTACGACTCAATCAAGTGATGAGTACAATATCCAAATATTCATTGCACTCTGAAAACTACCATACCCTATAAATACAGTCTCATCCGATTCAATGTGCCAAGAAACTCAAAAGTTCGTAAACATTTGAAAATTCAATACTTCATGGATTTACATAGGTAGAGAGGTAAAAATTAACACATATACACGGGGTTTTATTAAAAGCAAAACAGGGCAAAAAATAACTAATAGATGGCATTTTTTACAACAAAAGCAATAATTAGCATTACAATTGATTTTTAGTAATGAACGATGTTCTTCATAGCAAATGCTCAACATGTCGGCCGTCATTCATCAACAATACCTGTAGTCGAGGGACAATGTTGAGAATAGCACTGTGGCGTCGTGGACGGGAAGCGTGATGATGAGCTCACAGCAAATTGTAGAAATAAAATTTGATTTTATTAGCTCAAATAAATAATTATTAATAATGCGACATGGAAATGTCTCTTTGCGCCCAGCCGGTATGGTCAGTCTCTTTCAGACGTTGGATTTCACTCTCCCACACATCTCTGCATTGTTCGAAGGGCGCTTCCCCCATAGTTCTCGGTTGTTCCACTAAATAGATAACTTCCACAACGCACCGACGTTCATCCTCTTTTCTTTCCTCTCACTCCAGGAAAATCCGCTTTCGTCTCGAATCCAATCTCGATAGAAAATGCCCCTTTTAAACTCCAGGGGCGGGTCCACTACACGCCCCTTGTCATTTCTCATTGGCAAGCCCACAAAAGTTTGCACAAGGCCCTCGGACTCATTAGCGCCCTATTGACGTGGACCTAACAATCATTCTCTGGTCCTTCTTGATTGCATCGGCGCCAGACGGCTCGTTCACACATCTGGACACTTTGTCCATCACGTCACCATTCTGACTTTAAAGTCAGTCTCCTCAGTCAGACAGGCCTCGTCACACAATGGGACACTGTTATGTCTATTACGGCTTACAGACATACTGGCGTAGTAGACCTTAGGCCAAACAATGGACAATGACCCCAAAGCCAAGTGCACTGTCTCCAACCCACAAGAGAGCCACCTGCTCTAATTTATCAAACTAGACATGTATAGAAGGGTGTGGGTCGTATCAATGCGCCGTCGTTACAGCACTGTACAGCATATTTGTAGGTATGATGAGAAACTGACGTCGTCGGATGTCTTTTAACATCCCGAATAAGGTCGGACGATCACCATAGAATTGCGACTTCAGGTAACCCCACAATCAACCTACCGGATTGAATTCTGGGGACCCGAAAGGCCAAGCCTTTACATGAGCTAGCCTCATTTTAGACATGATTTTTATACAGCTTCACTGACGTTTTGCTGTTCAGCGTCATCTGTAGCAAGTTTTTTGCCCTTTTGTTTTTGTTTCAATAACCCCCCCCCCTCCATGTCATTTTAAGCATGTGTATTAAGTTTTACCTCTCAACCTACATTATTCCACTAATTATTGAATTTTCAACCATTAACGGACTTTTGGGTCATCTGGTATATCAGCTCCATTAACAAGGGGAATACGCATAGATGGTTTGTTCAATTAAAGTTTTTTTTCCATTAATATTAATTGTAGAGTAAAGAAACTGCCATTGGTCATGGACCTTTAAAAAGTTAACCCATGCCTGAATATCCACATATATTTTGTAAATATTCAAAACTTTGAAGACCTCTAAATTAAATTTTTTTAATAGCTAACATCGTATTCTACATTTCCATGATAATTCTATTCCCTTATGTCGGAATATCTTTTATTTTCAATAGTTTGTCGTAACGGATGACGGAAATACAGGCCATTCGCAGAAATACCAACCCTATAACGGAATATACTAATCACTTTACTGCCTCATAATATAGAAACATTTCTGAATTTAAAGTGTGAAGTGACCATATTGAAAAAAACACCTTTAAATAAAATACTCTTTTCAAAAAGCGGCCAATGTATTCCGCAATGATTGGCATCTCAGCAAAATGAAGAATTTCTGTCATTCATCGTCAACTATTGAAAATTAAAATACGGGAATTCATACCCACAGTCTTCAAAGTGTTGGAAATATATAGACTTTTTCGATAATATTTCAAGTTCGATTAAAACAGAAAATAATCATGCTTTATCTTCGAAGATATACTAAATTTTAAAAGCGAATACTTTTATCCTTTTGCCATTGCTTCTATTTCAAAAAGTAGTTTTAAATTACTTCTCACACGCAAGTTCCACCACTAAATTCATTATCCACACATTAAGACCACCATGAAGCATCGCGTATTGAAATTCAATACAAGTTTGTGTGGGACAGTAATCCTGCAAAGGTTGAAAGGAATGTATGGTATGTACCATCCGTTGGAATGGTCCGCGACGATGTTTAAATTAAAATACCAAAATAAGATTTCGAAGATGTCTCTAGCTTAAATAAACACGAACATGATATTTTATTTTAATCAGGTAAAAGGAAAAGAGAACACATTATAACAGAAAACGTGAAAATCTTGAAGAATTATGATTTAATGTCTGAGCAAATCAGATGTTACTGTTTGCTAAGAGCGCGGATAAAGATATTTATCTTGTATCTGTAATTCTATAAGAGATGAACTGCATTGGTGTGTATCCCTGATTAACCATTATTCCTAGTAGGACTTACGGTTGAACAAGTTTTCTTGTACTAAATTCAACATTTTTTCAAAATTTATTAAAAAAGTTGACATATTATACTATAAAATCTGCTTTGATTATCAAAGGAAGGACATACAAAGAATTGGAAAAAAGAATTTTTAAATAATGAGAGATAGAGAGATAGACAGAGAGGTAGAGTTAGAGAGAGATAGATAGAGTTAGAGAGAGATAGATAGAGTTAGAGAGAGATACAATAGTATCATTCTTAAAAAACAAAAATAGTGCTCTCGATCGCATAGATTCGATTCCCTAACAAAATATTAAAAATAGAAAAATAAATCTTTAATATACACAATTATATTGACGAGGTCGGTAACAAAAAGCAGGCACTCTACTTTACAACAGGGGAGCCAAACTCAAAGATTAACTTAGGCCAAACAAACAAGGTTTAACTTTAGGTGTAGGCCACAAAAAAAACCCACCAATATTTATAGAAACGTAGGTTTATTTCGCATAATACAACATTATAAACATAAGGTAAATTGGGGGAAGTTGCCACATTAGAGGATTTTTCCGATTAATACATTGAAAATTGAAATAACAAGACCATTAAAAAATACACTTTAATTTTCAATATTTAATTGGTTATGTATACAGGTTAATTCTCTTCTTAGTATGAAAATAAATTTAATGTTGAAGGAATTCATTTAATTGTGGCATCTTCCCCACATATATGGGGAAGATGCCACCAGTCATGGAGTAAAATGTAACACCACCGCAATAAATAAAAATTAAAAAAATAAGAGAAACATTATCAGAGTAAATGTAAAATAACACTAACTATAGAAAAAAAAATTGTAATTATTTCATAATTAGTTTGCTAAAAACAAATTTTCCTGCAGAAAGGTCTACTGCAGGCTGAAGTAGTAATTGATTTCAGGCCTGCTCATCCTCGTCCTTTGGAGATCCCCTGTGTCGACCGACGAAAGGTTATACGTTATTTTAAGACAAATACTTCAATCGAATAAAACATAAAAAATAATTGTTCATTGGTACAATTTGTATTTAAAATTAAGTTTGTTATTGCAAAGAAAGCAGGCGTGAATGGGCTAAATTCATTGGACATCATAGTCACATAACTGCAATCACGTATTTTCAGTCAATTAGTTCATAAATTGATGTGACGTCCTAATCACATAAAAACAATCACATGTGAAAAGTCAATCGGAGCATGCCCTTCACTGTTACCAACTTTTTGCATTTTTATAGAAACTTTTTTTTTAAAAAAGTATATATTGATTTTACAATAATAATGCACATAAGTAAGCAAACGCATTCGATTCATTTTTAATTTTGAAAAAAGCTTTTTGATGAATCTTAATACTTCATTTTTACAAAATCATCAAATTTGAAGTTGTACCTAAATTTTACAAGTAGAATAACAAGTACAAGTTTAATTTTAGTTTTGAAAATCAATATAGATCACGTGATTGCATTTATCATTGTGATCGTCCTGATTTTAGACCATTGAAATATAAACGAAGTTGAAAAAAAAATTAGTTGACATATCAAACGGTAGCTAGAATAAAGTAGCCCTCTCAGTGGTAAAAAATTTCTACAGTTTTTTTGCAAATGTTAATTTTCTCTACTTAGATGCAAGTCAACTTGACTTATTCAATTCCTACTATTAGCTCGCACTGTCTATATATTTATTTATATATTTGTATATTTATTTATTTATCTTGGTGGAATTTTCAATCGTTCATAAAATACATTTTAAAGCACTCCATTGAGCTGAAATTTTATATGCAGGATCATTTTGGATGACAATACAATAATTTAATTATAATTAATAAAAATTAATGGATTAAAACTAATTATTTAAAGAATTACAAATACAGCCACGTTGGCGACCCTTTTGGTGACTTGTGTCAAAAAACTTGAAAAGGTTTTTTTCTCACGTGTTAAAGCATTCAGTGGGACTGAAATGAAAAGGACACAATACGATACTTTAATGATAATTAAAAAAAACTAATGACCACCTAATGTTGTGATTCTGTCCTATGTATATACATATTTATATTAATTGTAACTATTTAATAAAAAGTAGCTAAAATAAAATGTTTCGTTGTTGATCTAAGTAGGAATTGACTTAAAAACTATCTTTTTAATATTATTTATTTTTTACTCTAAATTAAGGTATCCGACTACGTTCGGAACCGTGATTTTGCAAAAGCGTGTAAATGGACAATATTTATGATATTTAGCATATAACTTAGATTAGAAAATGTATATAAAATTGGGTTAAGATTAGTATTACAATAAAAAATTATTTAAGTACAATATTTTGACAAAAAATTAACTTAGAATAACCTTTTTTCCAAATGTTCTCCTTTTGTAAAAAATGCTTCTATTGTATTAATATTTTGCCTGTCTATAGCTCAGATCTCTGTACAGAGGCTCAACTACAATTTTTGAAACGCATAACTTGGAAGTCGGTTTATCCATGTTTTACGAGAACAGAAGGGAGAAATTTTAAGAAAATACGCCGATAATTATTTCAAATGGTTGTAACTCTGAAAATAATGTGAATTTTTGAAAAATCATAGTTGAGCCTCTGGACAGAGGTCTGAGCTATATACAGGCAAAATATTAATACAATAGAAGCAGTTTTTACAAAAGGAGAACATTTGGAAAAAACGTTATTCTAAGTTAATTTTTTGCCAAAATATTGTATTTAATTAATTTTTTTGTCATAATGTCCTTAAAACAATTTTATACATGTATTCTAATCTAAGTGACACTAAATATCATGAAAATTATACATTTATGCGCTTTTTTAAAATCATGGTTCCGAACGTAGTCGGATACCTTAAATTTCATAAATGGATGAGATTCAAACATAATAGTACAATGAATAAAAAGTTTTAGCTTGCGATACACATTCCATTTTTATAAGTACCACACAATTCTACAAAACTAACAAAGATAGTTTACTATGGTTCTTTCATCAGTCTGATCCCAAGATATCTGTCTAAAAGCGGTGGTTAATGGTCAACCCCCTCCCAAGTGCTTCTTATCGGACGTCCTCTGAATGAAGATGAATGGGGATCGATGTTAGGGGGACGGAAACTCTAGAGAACACAATTCGAGAACTAACAAAAACTAATACAGAGAAAATCGCTTAGTACGAAACTGAGGCGACTGAAATGTTTTTTCGTGTTAAAGCATATTACGAAAAAAATACATACATTCAACAAAATTAAGTTTATTAGAGAGAACATTTTATTTACATAGATATGTGAAAATGCATGCATTTAAGGTATCCGACTACGTTCGGGGAACCGTGATTTTAAAAAAGCGCATAAATGGATAATTTTCATGATAATTAGAGTCACTTAGATTATAATACATGTATAAAATTGTTTTAAGGACATCTTGACAAAAAAAATTTATTTAAATATACAATATTTCACCACAAAAAATTAACTTAGAATAACCTTTTTTCAAAATGTTCTCCTTTTGTGAAAAATGCTTCTATTATAATAATATTTTGCCTGTATATTATAGCTTAACTATGATTTTTGAAAAATTCACATTGCTTTCAGAGTTACAACCATTTGAAATAATTATCGGCGTCTTTTTTCTTAAAATTTCTCCCCTCTGTTGTCGTAAAACATGGATAAATCCACTTCTAAGTTATATATTTCGAAAATTCTAGTTGGGCATCTGTACAGATGTCTGAGCTACAGACAGGCAAAATATTATAATAAAAGCATTTTTCACAAAAGGAGAATATTTTTAAAATGGGTCATTCTATGTTCATTTTTTGTCAAAATATTGTATTTAACCCTCCAAGCGGTCTGCACGTAAAATTCCGCCAGAAATGCTTTTTCTGCCTTCAAGCAAGATTCCCAAAAGCGGCCGAGCCGCATTCTTAAAAACGGCTCAACCGCACATTTGAGAACCCCACCTGAAAGCAAAAAAAAAAAAAATATGTCGGTGAATTTTTGAAGCATCTCCAGAATGGCAAGACTTTAAGTGCAGACCGCTTAGAGGGTTAAATAATTTTTTATTGTAATACTATTCTTAAAACAATTTTATTTAATGTCACTTAGATTAGAAAATGTAAATATCATAAATATTATCCATTTATACACTTTTGCAAAATCACGGTTCCGAACGTAGTCGGATACCTTATATAATAAAAACTATTCAAACATTTACGTAATTTGCTCTTTTTTTTCAATTTCTTCTATTAGTTCACACTCTTCCTATATTTATATATCGTATTCAAATTTTCAATCGTTGACGAAATACTTTTTATTCATCCACTCAGGTTCCAATACATTTTTTAAAACTTGTAGTGGATGACATTTGATGTTAATACTTTTTTTCACATATTAATTCATTAATTTAATTTATTAATTACAGTTTTAGATATATATTTCAGTCGATATTATTCCTCTAGATGACAGCACCATCGGATAAAACAACTTTTGTTAAATTTGTGATGAAAATTTAACTTAACCTGAATAATCATGTGCTAGTTAGATGTCAGCATTCCTTTTACACTGGTTTTAAGATCAATTCTTACCTATTACATTCAACTTTTATTAAAAAATGTAATTGTAAATTTAATGTGGCTGAAAAGTTTTTAATTCTACTTTAAAAGGTGTTTTGTCACTTAATGTTGTGATTCTGTCATATCTATATACATATTTATATTAATTATAATTATTTAATAAAAAGTAACTAAAATAAAATTTTTCTTTGTTGACCCAAGTAGGAATCGACTTAATTTTTTTTATATTACTCGTTTTAATTATTGTTGATAAATAGAGTTAGAAATAAAATCTTTACATATTCCCCGTTTTCGTCATTTGTTTTTGATCAACAGCCTTAAAAACTTCAAGCCAAATAGCAGTTTGCTTTTTCCTTGAGGTCTTTGCCATTATGTTCATACAAAATAGTTCTTTTAAAATAGAAAAAAATAATGCGCACCAAAACTCACTGGTTTTTACTCACACTGCGATGTACTCGTCACAGAATTTCAAAACCAATTGATCAGATGCTTTTGTGTGACATTTGTAGGGATGGAGGGCGAAAGTAGCTTGGATACAAAAAATTGGCTCGTGTCACAGGCTAATCCGAGGGTATTTCAAAGCCAAGTTCGCTTCTTTTCTGCGAAACAGGTGAAACCACCTCTTTCATTTCACACCCCTCTTAAATCTAGCCTAATTTCTGTATTCCTTTTCAATATTTTGTTTATTCCCAGAAGATAAATCTTTTCGTGTTAAGTGATTATCGTTTCGTGTTGAGAGAAAAAAATGCTTGTAAATACAGAGTAGTTTGTCGGGACCATTATATATTATTTCGTGTTAACCTATAATTCGTCTTAAGAGTTTTCGCGTTAAACGTATTTCACTGTATATATCGATTTTATTTATATAAATACCTGTATTTTGAAAATGGCAATGGCGTGATTTTTTTGAAGCGGCATAGTTTTTCTGAGCTTATAACCGACAATTGTAAACATCTAGTATCTCAAAAGTTCTTCTAAAATGGACTTTAATTTATACTAAGACGAAAAACAAATTAAACGAAATGCCGAAATAATATTTAATTTTGACAGATGAAAGTTTTTCAAAAATAAATGCATTCAAGTTTTTTTCTCTTTCTGAAAGATGTTTGCCACTTTTTTAATTAAACACGTTCATGCATATTCAGTGAGAGAATTCTATTTTAGAGCTAACAATTAATTCGTCTAAAAGAGTATTCCTTGATAGTCAGAAAATCTAAATCCCCCGTTAGTAATTATGCAAGATGAGATTGTCTTGATTAAGTTTATAATGCCCAGTCTTATTCTGGACAAAATTTTAAAAAGATTAATTTATCTTTAAAATAGTTTTTGATTGACATGAAAGCTCTGCAGAAATTAATTTTTTTCTTTCACTTTTGACAAGTTAAATATTTTTTATCAAGCATTTTTTTTAAATCGAAGCTCCCATCAACGCAGCCATTTTGAATTCACAAATGCATCGTTAAATCCAAAAAAGGCTATTTTTCTTTTCAAATATGTACACTTGCATTTACTTCATTGGAACGAAGAACACGCGAAAGAAAAAGAATCAAAGGGTAACGGGTTTTATTTGAGCTTCCACTAATCCTCTAAGGGAAAATATTCTTTTTAACTGTGATATTAGTTTAAAAACGGCTTTCCATAGAGAGGAATTGGTTTATGCAAATGCAACGTCTATTTAAGTGCCAGTCGTTGAGTAGGCGTGGTAATTGCCAAGAGTTGATCGTAATCAGAAATCAGTCAGCGACTGGTGTATCGTAAGATTGATAATAGAAGAAGAATCCACCGGAATAGTGAAAAGTATCAACATTGCAATTGAACGAGCTGGCAGTCTGCGGGCCGGATCATACAAGAGATTCAAGCAAGATAAGTACCTTATATAATTTAGTCATCTAAATTCGGGATAAGATTTCTTACTGCTCTCTAGGTTTAGTTATAAAAGTGCATTTCGTAAAGGGTTAAAAGTTGAATAAATTTAGTTATTCTAAAATCATGTCTGCTTTTTCCCCGAACCCTCCCCCACCTGCGACCTCTTGGTCGCGACAAAAGTTTCAGTAGAATTATATTTCCCTTCTACGAGTTACGAAAAATATTTAAATACCTCGAATCCGACAAACGAAACGAAATCTCTTAAAATAAACATGCAATATATTTTCAAAATTCGTAGGAAAAAATTTTCAGTAAAATTTCAGTGCACTTTATACTTTCGGTTGCGGTTTTTTCCCCTCCAATCAGATGAATACATTAGTCTAGATTTGAGAAGAAAGGTAGATATTTCATACAATTAATATTACGCTGCTGATCAAGTAGCTGGCAGACGGGAGAACATAAATGTCCAATTTAAACTATACAGCAGGTTATTTAAGTCATACTCTTCCATAAGGGCTATTGATGTCGAAACTTGTAATTCTGAAACAAGGTCAAATGATCAGTATAACACTTAAATTGACACTCCAGTCCAATACGCCACATCAGCGTTTCACTGAGCAAAAGTCACGCGTTATGGCTTGGGGTTCTATTGGGTAACATGGGAGATTCTACCCACTCTAAACAGTAGGCACTGATTGATTGATTGAATATTAACGTCGCACTGTTCAGCAACACGAGGGCTTTTGGAGACGGACCACGTAATTTTGAACCATGGTCAAGTGACGTGGACGACACCTGAGCTGGCACCCCCCTCTCCTAACTACCACACCAATGGGAGGACGTTTCAGCTCGCGACAGATTTGACGTGCATCGCTGCCCTACACGGCGGGTCTTTTAATGGTAATGGGCTCGAACTCGTGACATAGCAAGCCACGGTCCGATACCTATACCACTCGGCTACCGCGGCCTTACAGTAAGCACTGAACAGAGGGCAAAATATCAAGGCCCTGAGGCCAAGGTCCTACCCTTCCAGCAACACATTCCTGAAAAATGTTTCAACTGCTTGGGATGTATACGCAAGCCTCCCTCAGTATATGATAGTTTCATTTTTTCCATGGCCTTCACGTTCCCCAGGTACGTCCCCCATTGAACATATCTGTGATTATTATTCATCAGACAGATAAAAGGGCTAAACTTTGGCATCATATAGAGATCCTGCAGTGCCATTCCTCAGCATGACTGCAGTATTCGTATTAGTATGCTTCCATGCCAGAATGTACACAGACTCATCGCTTCTAGTCTTGGCTGCCCTAAATATTGATTTTCGTGTTTATATTTATTTTTGATGTTTTTCCCTATAGTGTTGCATTTTTCACAAACAGTAGTGTACACATAGCAAAAATATATCACCATATGGATTTTCATTTCCTTGCAAATCCCGTTAGTACTCAATTCTTATTTTTTTATGCATATCAACTTTTTTTGTTTTGTTTAATTTCTTTGTGCTTTAATCACATTATTGTAAATTTAACAGATGCAGATAATTACAGATGATTAATATAATATATTTTTAAAAAGAAATTAACTGTTGAATAAAATGGGGTCTTTAGGATAATCTTTTACACGTGTTTCCATAAAATCTATCTTTAACAACAGCGCTTCTTCGCAAACCCTTTATGGGAGAAAATAAAAAGAGCATCCAAATGAAAGTTCAAAGGAAGTTAATCTCAAAGTAATATTGTGTGGAGCACAATTCCCAACAAAATTAAGATAAATTTCAACAAAAGCAGATCTGCATGGAGGAAGCAAAGCAATAACAACGTCTATTCTTTCCCAGGGTTTTGAATAGCCACATTCTGGACAAACGATTTACATAAATAACCTGGCAACAAAAGTAGTTCGAAAAGGAATATTGTTGTTCCTTGCCATTTTGAAAGGGAGAAACAAAAGCATGGAGATTTTCACTGAGAGCGGTAATGTGTCTGATAATGAATAAAAATTATGGAATAGACATAACACAATTGTTCCACCAAGTGAGTTTAATACACGAAAATAAACATTTGTTTTATTTCTACGATTGTAACTTCTTTCAAAAGATGAGCATGAGCTGTTTCATTCTATTAGCATTTTTGTGTTAAAAGGGCATTCCATCCCTCTTTAAATTAGTTTGCACTGTGTATTTGGGCATGGTTTTAAAAATAAACTTCTCGTAGTTTCTAAATTATGATGTCACGATGCAAGGTAAAAAAAAAGCAAATAAATGCTTTGTTTTCAAGGTTTATAAGTTCAATATCTTGCAGTATGGACATTAAAAATTTTAAAAAAGCTATTAGTTATTTGTCTATCTCTCTTTTTAAACTGTTTATGCTTACGTACAATACGCTGAGTGAAATTTAACGTTCTCTTTTCTTTTTTTTTAAATATATTGCACATTATTCATAAATACTTTAGTGGTCATGGTCGCGACTTCATAGCAAGGTTTAACATGATAAATATTTATTGATTATTAAAGTTGCTTTTCAAAGCAAGACGAGGGCTAGAAGTACTTACTTGGGATAACCGAGCTCACCCAAAGAGTTTCGAGCTGCAAACCGACCCTCTAAGAAGATAATTTATTTATATACAAAACGAAATAAATGTATAAAATAGACTCGAATGTGGAACCCTCCATGAAATTCTTTAGAATAGGGGGAAGAATAAAATAAAGCAAAAATACTTTTCAAAAGTGGCCTCTCATTGGGTGCCGGAATGTGATTGATAATAAAAACAACAATCTATATAAATACTTTAAAACACAGATGCTGTCTCGCTAATGAGACAGAAAAGTCCTTGGAAAAGAAATAAGATACAAAAGGGAAGGCTAGAAGTAAAGGATCTCTATCGTAATTTGGAATCATGTTCAAGTGACGAAAATAAAAGGAACTGATGATGCCCTAATCTTAAAATTTCTTCATTACGCCAACATGGGGACTTTGAGCTACGACTGATTCAGAGTACATCAGCCCTTCAACATTACCGGTAATTAGTAGCACCTTGATGACCACTACTCCAAACGTGGCCATACAAGTTACTAATAATTTTGAACCACGGGCAAATGACGTAGACCAGGGATAGCGAACCATTGGCACGCGACACAATATTTGGGGCACACCAGCTATCAAAATGGTTTGCATTTTATTTCAAAATAGCAAAGTTCAGTATAAAGTATTCCAAACAAACGCGAGTGATCGGTCGCGGTGCAGCGGGGGGCACTCTCGTTTGTTATTGTCTTGATTTAGTTACGTCGTGGACTACAATTGCTTATGATGCAAAGTTTTGTATACGCATAGCATAGTCAATTTCATTGAGAGAAGCAACTGTATTTTAAAGTTTATTTGCGTTATATTTATGATTTTTAAGTGCTATTTAACATGGCTAGTTCAGCAAAAAAAGTGCAAGATAGTAAGTGTAATGGAAAATTTCAAATTTGGTGAATCTAGATATATGGCATTATTAGAAAAGGCGGCAAAGCGGCGTGTGTTTTATGTTCTGGAATAGTGGAATGCAGAACATCGTCTGTAAAACTGCATTTTGAAACAAATCGCAAATCCTCTGGTCAAAAAAGTGAACCACAGCACAAACAATTAATCGCTTAAAAACCTATTGGCATGTGACTCCAATTGAGCATGTATTATATTAAAAGTAACATATTACAATCCTAATATAAGTTATTTGTCATCCAAGCTCCAACAGAACTCACACTTAAGTTACTTTAATTTGAATTACACGTATAACTAAAACTTTTACAACTATACAGTACAAAAGGTATTTTTTCGTTGTAAATAAGGAGTTTTGTGTTTTTAGTATTTAGTTTTTATTACACTTTCCCAATAATCACAAGTCAAATTATTTGACGGCACGTCTGTACCTTATTAAACACTTCTTTAGAAAAAAATGGCACGTTGGTCCATAAAGGTTCGCCACCCCTGACGTAGACCATCTAAAATAAGTATTTTGTGCTCCGACAAAGTCAACATGCTATATCACGGTCTTTGGAAATACAAAGAACCGAACCAATTATCCGTCGATTACTATTTTGTTACTCTACAAACTACGCTGTCTTGATGCTTATTAATATTGGAACGTTTTCCCTACTCAAGCTGGAGTAATTTCACATTTTAAGGAGACTGATTTATTGTTTATTAAGGCTGTTTTCGTTTAACGTTAAAGAATAGGACCCGAATTTGGAACATTTTTTCAGATATAAAAGAAATGAAAAATTAATATGATATTCTGGCTTCACTATCCTTTAGAGAGCAGCATTTTCTTTTATATCATACTTCCCATTTTTAACCGAGTTGATTCATTTTTTCTGGTCGCATTTTTTATCCTATACCGTAATGCTACATGGGCTTTGCCTTCACGTATTAAAACAAAAAAGAAAGTATTCACGGAATATTTTGAAATTTTTAAAAACACCATATTGTTAACAGAGGTACGAGTTACAATATTGCAAATTTCCATGGAAATTGGGTCATTTTTCTGTCTGAAAATGGGCTTCGCGTTTAGTTAGAGCTCTCGTATTTTTACCGAAAACAACCTTAACCTCACACTTCAATGTAACAGGGATCGTGGCTTGCCTTCTCACGAGTTCGAGCCCAGTACCACTAAAGACCCGCCGTGTAGGGCAGCGATGCACGTTAAATCTGTCGAGAGCTGAAACGTCCTCCGGTTGGTGTGGTGTGGTAGTTAGGAGAGGGGGGTGCCAGCTCGGTGTCGTCCACGTCACTTGACCATGGTTCAAAATTACGTGGTCCGTCGCCAAAAACCCTCGTGTAGCTGAACAATGCGACGTTAATATTCAATCAATCAATGTAACAGGAAGAGCAAAAGCGAGCGACCTCGTAATTTTGAATCCCGCTCAAGCGACGTGGACGACACTTGATCTTGCATCTGAATCAACGAACCTCCGCAGTATGCCAAAACATTGTGAACAACCCATGAAGATAAATCAATATTTAGCACATACTCGGAACAGTTTAGAAAACATAAATCAAAATTGCTCTTTCTCAAATATGTAATATTTTTTCAATAACTAAAAGGAATAAAATTGTTTGATTGCCAGTGGTAATAGTAGAAAATCTAAGCGAATATTTGAATAATTTCCAAATACCAAAAGAAATAAGCTTTTAATGCATTTTTAAAAAGAATTTAAATGGCATAGCTATTCAGTTATACGTAAATGGACAGTTAAACATGATGGAAAACAATGTGTTGATGCTTATAATTTGGTTATTAATTACAATCAAATCCAATATAATTTTTTTAAATACTAAGCACAAAAAAGGTAATTATAAACCTTAAACTCCCCTTACTTCCGATTCATTCAAATCAAACACGCGACTACTGGACATTGTTATCGAAAAGACCTCACTAAAATTTCTTTTAAAAATACTCATATACTCCAGTCTCGCATAAATTGATGCATTATCCTCCAAATCTTTGAAAATGCAACAATCATTACTTGATGCTCAATTATTGGATTTCGAATGACGCGACTCAGAAGAATCCGGGTCATCCTAGCAAAGATTTGTGCAATTAAGATGATGATTGCATTCCGCACATTTCGTAGCTTTCCCTCTCCAAATAACTTAGCTGCGTGCAATCAATAGCAAAATTGGAGACTTTCAGTGTCGAAGTTGTTGTGTGGATCGCACTTATAACCATTACCCAAGGTTACAAAACGATTACTTCTGATCAACATGTATAAGTTTATTCCACTAATTTTTTTGTTTGAGAGGGTACAGATGCATTCTTCTCCAGAATTACAAATTCGACATCTAATTTGGCAGAAGTTCTAGTTACAAATAATGGGGGTTATTGCTTTGACTGATTCTATATTATCGTCCCGCTTCGGAGCAACATGAAGTTTAGGTGGGGGGGAGGCTTTTAATTTTGAACCAGCGCTAAGTAATGAAGGTGAAGTATCCAAAATGGCACTCCATTGTCCAAACTTCTTCTCTCTGTCATGAACTGAGTTGAATGTAACAATGGTGGCCGATGCAAAAGCTAAATATAATTCGGCTTCTACATTCATTCATTCATTCATTCATTCATTCATTCATTCATTCATTATGACATAGTAAGTTTGCTGATTTGAACTATTGTAGATTTAGGTTGAGTTAGAAGGCTGCTAAAAACAACAGGCTTCGTAATTTTGAACTTAAGTCTGTAACTGTTTCTATTCGGGCTTCTAAAGATCTTTTTGAGAAAAATATTCTTTATAACTGTAATATTAGTTTAAAAACCGTCCGTAGCGATGACTTGATTTACGCAAATGTGAACTTTATTTAAGTGTCAGTTTTTGAGTAGGCGAGGTAATGGTAAAGAGTTGATCGTAAGCTGAAATTCAAGTGTTAGCGACTGATGGTCGCGCGTATCGTAAGATTAATACTAGAAAGAGAATCCACAGGAGTAGTGGAAGGTATCGACCTTACAGCTGAACTAGCTTGTTAGTGGAAAGCCGGATCATACAAGAGATTTAAGAAAAATAAGTACCTTACATAATTTTGATATATAAATCCGGGTTAAGAATTCTTATTTCTCTTCGGGTTCAGTTGTTAAAGTGCATTCATAAAGTGTAAAAGTTGAACAAAATTAGTTATTCTAAGAACATGCATGCTTTTTCTTCGAGCCCTCTCTCACACGCGACCTCCGGGTCGCGATACGTTCGATGACGTTACTTCATCTGTTGACATCGCCTCATCACAATTAATATCCAAATCATGCTAAGTGAAGTGAGTGATTTTTTACGTCATACTATGAAGCAACGCAAGGGCTATTGTCAATGAACCTTTGTTCCAGTCATGGTTTGAGGACAACTGAGTTTTCATACCCCTTCAAGCTACCACACTACGACAACCAGATGACTTATCCACGATAGATTTAATATACATCATCTTCAGTAGCACTAGGTCTCAAACTCATGAGACACCGACCACCAGTTCGTGACCATAATCAGTAGCCTACCACGGCCACATCACGCTAAGAAAGACTTACATTAACTAACATGCAGCAACTTACATTATTCCACGACAATTTTTTTGTTGCTTCAAAACTCAAATCAGTAACTTGCGATCAGTAACTTCAGATTCGCGACACACCCCAACTAATTCTCTCTGTTGCTAAAAATAATGGCACCAATTAAAAATTAAACATAATATAGGCTTTCAAGTTCTTATTAGGTCTGGCATTATGTGGTAAGGTAATGAGGTATTCTACAAGATCTTAACCTTCCCACTTCATTGCGACGCGCAGTTGATAGGTCTGTCATCAATAATACGTGTTTATTTGTTGTACGTATTTGTTTTTCCCTTTAAACAGAGCTTATTAAAAGCAAATAAATGAAGGCTAAAGACATAAGGCACTAAATTTGATACCAGATTTCAAACTAAATTAAGGATTCTCTAAATTTCCTAATGCAAAGAATCTTTAAGCTAGTTATAATTGTTATCAAGTAAAATACCAGATAAAAAGGATTTAACATGATTGTTAATAGCTCTTTTAAGTAAAAACGAAATGGTGTTAATTTTTATTTAATCCCACTTTCCAATGATATATAAAATCTTAAATGGTATAAAAATATCTTACATATTCATCAAAATGAACGATTTTCAAAAATAAGTAAAATAAAATAAATTTTCTATCCAATATAATTGGTTTGGAATCTACACTCTCTATCACAATTGATGTCAAAATTATTGTGATATAGACAATTTTAAGTTACAGCTACATTTGAAAAATCTCCATTTTTTATTATATAGTTCAGCAACCAATATTCAGTAAGAAAAAGGAAAATCGCTACACACAAACTTCATTTCTCAGTTCTTTTTTCCTTCTTGTTAAGAATTTTTAACGATAGATAAGTAAAATTGAAAGGTTTGAACAAGGACTTGAAACCCACTAGGCTTAGAATACGACCAAGCATTCTCCCTAATTGAAACCAATAGGAAATAATTTCGAATCTGCTTGTTAGATACGCTCTACTGATTCGGATATTTCAAAATTTTCCAATTGTCTTTAAAGTCCCCCCATGCGCAAGAGCACTTTGCTTCGTAGTCAAAACTGAAAGACAGTTATTTTTCATACATTCGTTTTTTTTATGAGTCAGCTACACCATAAAGCAAAAGACAATACATTTTAGAAAAAAAAAAAAGAGAGAAAGAGTGTGCGCGCGCGTGCGTGTGTGTGTATATATTTTATAATCATTTCCTCTACGATCATCATTCTTAAATAACAGAAACCACAGTAGGATTTTTTTTCTCTTCGAGAAATGGCTAAAGTGAAGACAAATTCAGGCATTTATTACAACCTACTTAAATAATCCTAATATAGTTTTCTGTTTTTTCGATCATATCTACTATTCATAGATAATCATGGCAAATATTATTCGTTAAATATTCTATACATTACTCAACATTTCAGCCAGTCAAATGGCTTACTCCTTCTGATTTCAAAGTCTTTTCATAAAATTCCTCAAAATTTTTTTTTGAAAAATCCATTTCTTTCCCAATTTTATTTATGAAATATTGTGAATTCCAATTCGTCTTCCTTCAATTACTTTAGAGATCTTAAAATACCAGAATCTGTTACAAAATTAGATAACTATACCGAATTCTAGATATCTACTTATTTTTGATTACCTTTCAATGTCGTAAAGCCTTTTTCAAAAAACTTACCATTATAAAAAACATTGAAAGGAAAACATTAATAAATGAACAAGTATAGATACAGCAATTGGTGTACTATTCTTTCCAGGGGGAAAAATGTACTCATCTTTTAAAGGGAGATATTTGAGATAGATTCAGTAGTATTACTATTTATGTTTTATTAGTAAGAAGACTACTTAAAAATCTTATTTGTACTGCAAACTGTTTTCATCAGGTTTTTGAATCTCATTGACATTCAAATACAGAATATTTCCGAGTATAAGCCGATAAATTTTGGAATTTTTTAAAATTAAAGAGAAGGAGTCGGCTTTATACGAACCCGTTAATTTTGGAGGAAGAGAGCAACATAGTTTAAAAAGAATGTTAACACTTTCCACGGATAATTACTCGTAAGGCAAGAAAATGAATTCCATTAATACGAAATATTTTATTTTAGGCTTTATTTATAAGGCGTGCTCAAATGAAAGTGATTCGAAACCTCGCATGCGATCAGTTTTCAATGTATTTTAGTGAAACAAACGCGATAGTAAAGGTGAATGTATCATGCACGCGTGTGCCCAAACAGATTTGTATAACTGCATTCGTAAGGACGTGGCATTCATTTAAAAATAGCTGGTGTGGATGCAATTGCGTCCAAAATGGATCAGTGAGCTGCAAGAAAGTTTTTAACGCTGGAAGGATGTAAGCCGGTGGATATTCATCGCAGAATGCGTAGTCATTGGGCATTTTTGGAGAATTTTTTTCGACATGCAGGGACCTCCATTACCATTATTTAAGTAGCCGGACGTCTGCATGAATGCCTAACTGTACACTCAAACACTTGATAGGCTGCGTAAGGCTATCAAAAACAAACGCACAGGTATGCTGTCTTCAGGTGCCATCATTCTGCACGACAATGCAAGATTGCATGTCGCCAAAGTGTGTGTCGAGGTATTGGTAGGTTAAAAGTGGGATGCTTTGGGCGTTCTTCGCGGACGGGACTCGTAACCTTTCTAAGCAATGGGACGCCTGCCTAAACGCCATGGGTGTTTTCTTTTAACAAACTTTGTATGCTTTTCACTCGTTAAATGTTGTTTATATCTATGTATGTCTCATTTCTGTCCCTACGCATCTCATTGATACACAACTGAAATAACACCCCTCATACAATTTCAATTCACTTTTCAACTTAAATTCAATTTATTAATTGTCATTCATTGTTCTTGTAATAAAATAGCAAAGGTGCGCAGAAAGACAATTGGACCGATTAATTTAAGGAGTCACACGACACATGGCATCTCCTTTTTCCAAACAAAATATACATCAGAAAATAGTTTTAAAATTAAAGAGGTCTTTGGATTTACAAATTCAAATCAACAGATCTTGCGCCTTTTTTAAAGAAAAATTCGTTCTAATTCTGTCTCGAAGATACTTCTCGAGTCTCCCATCAAAAGTCACACAGACGAATCCACTTCCCCTTTTGATTCCTTTCGACAGAACCTCTTCATTCTTTACACATCAGGCAGTTATGATAGCAATCAACCAGGAAAACACAGGATCCTCCGCCAAATCAATATCCCCAAGAAGGTTTTTAAATAAAAAAAATAATAAAAATAAAGAGAGGAATGTGTTTGCATGTGGAGGGGGTCGAAGATGATATCAGCATATTTCCCATTTTTCTGGCCGAGTGGGAGTTTTCTTCCACAACTTCATTTCCAGTAGAGAAGGGAGATGGGGGTGGAAGAGGACCTGTTATTCACAATTAAGTGATATCAAGAACGCGGACAAAGAACCGCCTGAGTAATATTGTATTTGGGACATATTGAATAAAGAAGTTATGGGGGTGGGAGAGGATATGCCTATACCCTTCATTGCTCGCTTTTTAAAGAGATTGTACTTTAGCTCTTTTATCTCTGTCTCTCTTGCTTTCATTTTCTCCCTAACGGAGATTTTTCCCTCGGGTTAATAATATGTTTTACTGCCTGTGCGTAGGGAAGATTTTTAATGATCAATAAATGCTGAAAGGGAAATTATTCGGCCACCGTGGAAATAATGAAATTTGAGGGGGTACTTTTTTTTTATTTTGTTAGTGCTGCGTTTAAAGGTATGGCTTTTCAAAATGTGGATATTGATCTTTTGTTATCAACATCACACTGTAATAATCCAGTGGGCTCTATAAAATGGACATTGGTTTTGAGTTGAGTACAACACGACGACTATATTTTTATTAGTATTTCATTTTCGCTCGACAAACCACAGGAGAACGTCGTAATTACATTTAATATTCAACAGTAGTCGACGAACATATTTTTGTTCCATCTGCTTTGATATTTGCGCTCCTGTACGCTTTGGTGAAACCTTTCACCTTGTTTTACCCTGACTTATCCTAAATGTTTTTGGTGGCAAGTCCACATTATGAGTAAAAGAAATTTATTTTGACCCAATTAACCCAAGCTTCTTTGTTGTCATGAGAGTCTCAAATTCTTTATCCATCATAAGGTCTCGGATATTTGGACAAACAATGATTCCCTCTTTCTCAACTTGACTTCGGATAAACCTGGAAACTTTTTGTAAAGGTATTTGAAACAATCACCTTCTTTTGGACTAGCCTCGTCAAACTGTTTCATTAAACCTAATTTTATAAACAGAAGGTATCTCTTCGGATAAACTAAGCTGTTCCAGAAACATTATCGGTGTCGGGCTTAAGATTTTGTCTTTTCAATCATTCTGTTTTAACGTACACAGGAGGTATATCATTATTCCTATACAATAATATTTGGTAAACTTAATTCTTGAACCTAGGACTTTTGCGCTCTAATTTCAAAATTCTTAAAATTCAAATCGAATGTTTTCCAATATTTTTATCAAAGTTGCACAAGGAAATTACAGCGAAGTATTTGTAAAAGGATTATCTCAATTCGAAAAAAAAAAAAAAAAAAAAAAACGTTAATGAGTTAAAAAGCAGCAATAACGCTATTGGACGACATACCTCACTTATATCAAGCTTAAAAAGAACTTTGGCTCCGTCCTCTAGGTAAACAGGTTCATTTCATTAAAGGTAGGGATGAGAACATAATGATTGATAATTGCAGAATGTAATTCAACGCGATTGGGCGAGTTTTTTCTTACAAAAATAGTATCTCTCTCACACACACATTTGAGTCATCAATTACTAGAGTATCAAAATCTTCAAAAGGGTTTTGAAGATTTGATCAGCCGAGTGACGGATTGCATTCTAATAAAGGTGGAACAGCGTTTGACAATGCTATGCGGTAGCCTAAGAAATCAACCCTTATCTAAAATAGGATCGTAGCAATATCGAATGTCATGATTGGAACTGGTAATTTCCCCAATGATCGTGTGTAAGTCTAAATCATGAGACGCGAGTATGGCACTTAAGCCAGTATCGCCTTCTTCGAACTGTCATATGAAGCCTAAGAAAGGATTCTTAAAACCAGTTGGAGTTTTGCCTTACGACAATTCTTAGCATCCCTTCTGATGGTCATTTATTGCATTTAATTTTAAGTTACGTCACACTATGAAGCAACACGTGGGCTATTGGTGACGGATCGTGTAATTTTGAACAAGGATCAAGTGAAGAGGGATGGTAATTCAGCCAACATTCCTCTCAAGCTTTCACACCACGCCAACTGGAAGACTTTGATGACAGATTTTACTAGCATAAGCGCTTTTACACGGTAGATCTTCAGTGGCACTAAGTTTTGAGCTTTCCGTCGACGAGTTTAAGACCGTAAATACTCGGCTACTCTCAGCACTGGTAATAAGCCTTGTAATGCTGGGTCAAATAGAATAACGAATGCAAAACACTTGAAGTATTAACCATGCGCGTTTTCGCTTTTGGGTTGTAACTTAATCTTTAAGTCACCAAATCTGGAAATGGGATTTAGAGTTAGCCATCAGATCTGGAAATGGAAAATCGTTAATCCTGATGATACTCTGATCAGGACAATGGAACAAAATTATTAAATTATTGTATTGTCATCGCGGTCCTTGACGAGTGTGCAAAATTTCGAGAATTCATCTGACTTTTTAAAGTGGGTTAAAATCGAGTTCAAAGATTGTTACACACAGGTGGAGCGTATTCAAAAAGTAAACACCGGATTTTGTTAAATTCGCGACTTCCAGTCTCAGGCTATTAGAACATACTGACAATGTGAGTATAAAATTAATAATTCAACTTTATTCAAGACATTTCATTAATTTGTGTTGTAGTTTGGATCAAAATTTTTAATTTTGACGTTTCAAATTTCAATTTAAAAACTAAATTTTACGTACAGCGATTTTATACAATGTGTTGTTAACCGTGCTTCAAATAACTCTACAGCGTCTGATAAGTTGCAATATCAAGATGAATGATTACAACTAGAAACATTCAAAACAAAGAGGAGAAAACTTCACACTACACAGTGCCATCTTTTAACTAATGGTCTAGTAAGAATAATATGTCAAATAATAGAAAGTTTTTACATCAGAATACTTTAGAAAAATGAACGAATCTAGCGTTTTTGATACGACTTCATTTATATCAAAGATTAGAAGTTATGACTAAAACTTACAACATCAATTTTCGGTAAATGTACGAGAATTCTTTTTGCTGTGACAGTTTCACGTAACTAACAAATAGAACTAAATTTAAATTAATCTTGTTAACCAAAAATATTTTTTTTAAAAGAAATTTTTTTTAATTGCTAGAATCAAATGATACTTGATAGTTTGAAAACAGTTTCAAATAAATACAATAAATCTTTTTCTTAAAGATAAATATTTTTTTCTTACAAAAAGTTTTTTTTTTAAATTGTGAAAGGATTGTGAAAATGTCCTATAAATATAGCAGTAATGCGAGTGTACTTTTATGTATGAACCAATACACATTTATAATAATTCTGCTTTAAAACTGCAACACAAAAAATATTCGTTTAAGGACAATTAAGCTATAGTTGAGCGAGTCTAGGACATTTGAATCCTGTTTTACAAAATTTACTGTAACTTTTAATATTAGTAATTTAAGAAATATTACTAAGAAAAACACTTACTATAAACAGAAGTATGGGGAAAAAACTTCATTACTACAAAAAATATGAAAGATCTTATTTTTTTAAAAAAATTCTAAAATGAAAGTATTGGTTTTAAAAAAAGAAGCTATTCACATGTCCCTCACTTTAAAGAAACCAGATACGAGACAAACTAACATATCAGCTCTAAAACAATGGCCTAGAAATTGATAAAAAAAATGCATTAAACTGAAAATTTTTAAAAAGTCATGACGCAAAAAGGTTTTTAATTTAACTCAGAAATCTCCGCCGCGATGATATGTTCATTAAATTAAGTGATATTTTTAAAGTTAATTCTCATGCTTTAACTTTAGTTTCGCATTACTAAAAATAAAGCAATTTCAAATAGTTTTGTTAACATTAAAATCAACTTAAAACTATTTCGCTGATTAAAATCTTACGATTGTTATTGATATTCTATGTTTAGTGTAATTAAAGTTGTACTCTAAAACTATATGTAGCAAGAAATTAACGATACTCTAAATTTTAAACCGTCAGAATTGATGATGACAATATCTAACTCTTCTAGTACCCCCCTCTGAAAACAAAGCTGCACGAGAGCTATTGATGACGAGCCTCGTAATTTTGAATTAAGGTCAAATGCAGAGGACGATACCAGAGTTGGAATCCCCCTTTACTAATTTGCACACCACATCAACGGGGTGACATTTGAGTCACGACATATTTAATGGGTATCGTCCCCCTTTGCACGAGAGTCTTCAGCAATATTAGGTATCAGTCATGTCCATGACCTTGACCACCAGGCTTTACAGTTACACACCAATGGAAGGACCTTTCAGCATCGACAGATTTAACGTGCAGCGGCCCCTCTACACGGCGAGTCTTCAGCGGTATTAAGCTCCAGCCCATGACACGCCAACCACGAGTTCGTGACCTTGATCACTTTGTTACAGCGGTCACAATCCCATTACGATGGGGCATGCGAGTGTTTATCAACGTCACATTTCTATAAAGCAACGCGAGAGCTATTGGCGACGGACCACGGAATTTTAAACCCCGGTCAAGTGACGATAAAGACAACCACATCACAACAATGGGAGGATTTTGAGCCTCGACAGATTTAATGTGCATCAATCCCTCTACAAGGTGAGTCTTCAGTGAGAACAGGATTTTAACTCATGACACGTGGACCCCAAGTTCACGACCACTCGGCTACCGTGGACAACCCTGTTTCAAGAGGGACTTTTGAGGAAATAGGAATCTAGCACACGACCACGAAATGGCGATAATGACTATTCAGCGATAGTGGTTTATGTCCCGAATGAAATTCACTTTCAATAACTTTCAATATTTATAAACTGCATCTTTGATGGAATCTAGACTCAAACATGCGATCCCCTAGTGAGTGAGTGAATAATAACGTCGCACTATTCAGCTATTCGAGGGCTTTTGGCGACGGACCTCGTCATTTTGAACCATGGTCAAGTGACGAGGACGATACCTAAGCTGGCATTCCCCCTCTCTTAACTTCCACACCACACCAACCGGAGGACATTTGAACTTTCGACAGATTTAACGTGCATCGCTGCCCTACACGGCGGGTCTTCAGCGGTACTAGACTTGAACTCATGACATGCCGGCCACGAGTCCGTTACCCTGACCACAAGGCTACCACGGTCACCCATGCGATGCCTAAGCAAAATGCTTGCTATTATTCAGCTTTCTACGACACTAAATTCAGGGAATGAAATATAAATCTAAAATAAAGTGGCTTTTTTTTGTAGAAAAGTATATATTTTTTTCAAATCATTCCCGATAAAATATATTTCTAAATCAAATTATGCCAAATTTAAAAACACTGCAACGGTTTTTCAAGTATAATTTTATAGAAACCTTGCGACATTTATCACTGAAAAAAATATGCAATCCTTTTCCTTCTAGGATCAATTAATCTTCCAAAAATAGAAAAATTTTCATTTTTTTTAAAAAAAGAGCTAAATTTACTCAAAAATCACAAAACGTAATTAAAAGAACGAAAAATACATAATTAAATAAATTTGCAGGAAACCATAATTTAAAAAGTGATGTACTCGTACATCACAGGTGGCGATTACACATTCAGAGTCGATCTTTTTTTTAGTTATATCGCAATTACCATTTTTCAGCAAACCGTAAAGAAAAAGTTTTCCGAAGTGAGTGAATGAAAAATAACTCCGCGTTCTTTAAAATATTATCGCTCCAGTAAATTTCTCGAGGAGAATAAAAGAATCAATATCCACCACACACTGTTGACTTAAATATCTTTTTTTCTTCTTGTTCAGTCTTGCTTCCTTACGGTTCATTAGCCAAACTTTTTTTTCTCTGACAAATATTGAAACTTATTTTTACCACTCACTTCCTATTCCAGATAGTGTATAAAAGTGGAAGAAAATTCTTAAATTCCCGCGGTTCTCTTTTTGTAAAAAAAGATCAGATTTTGCATAACATTGATAAATATATGTATAGTATGCTCTACCATTGTATAGTTTCTTCAAATATTTATAAAACAAGGAAAATATTTATTCAATTATTAAACTGAATCAAATATTTCATGCAAATGCTTGTAATGTCAGTTTTTTTTTAAATAGTTTTTGTAGAATAAATAATGCATTAAAAGGAATATAATAAAGGTATTTCAATTTTGGTAAACGAATTAAACGTTCAAGCTTTCTATTTAATCGTAAATCTTAATTCCAGAAAGCCGTATTAATTCAAAGTAATTTCTGTTTTAACACGTTTTTATATAAGTTTCAAATGTATGTAACGGAATATTTGAACTCCATTTTTACCCATTGTAAAAAGTCAGAATTATTCAAAATTTTGCACACTTGTTAAGGACCGATGACAATACAATAATTTCATAATTTTGTTCCATTGTCCTTATCAGGATTATCAGGATTAACGATTCCCCATTTCCCGATTTGGCGACTAGAAGATAAAATTACAAACGTAAAGCGAAAACGCTCATGGTTAATACCAATACAACAAAGATTAATTCACCAATGAATAAATGATAGTTTAAAATACTGAAAAAACACGCTTTTATTGTAAATCGAACTAAAATATAGAAAAAAAAAATTATAGTTTAAAAAAACTAAATAACACGCTTTTATAGTGAATCGAACTTAAAAAGTAAAAAATAATTCTTAATATAAGAATAAAATTATTAACGAGAAAATGTCATTGTGGTAAAAGGATGCGGGGTGCTTTGTACTACATTTTTATACTAACTCTGCATTTCGGAATAGAACTAGTAAGAAATTATAACAATTGATAACGATCACAAAAACGATTTTACGACAATCACATTTATTTTCTCGTTAATCATTTTATTCTTCTATTAAGAACTATTTTTTACTTTTTGGTTCGATTAACTATAAAAGCGTGTTTTTATATATAAGCTTTTTTTAAACTTTACTTTATTCTACAAACTTTGAGTAGTAAATAGATTTTAATATAATGCCTCCGAATGAAGGGGAAAAAATAATGGAGATTTCTCTAAACTGAACTCAGTGGCGCAACAGCCCATGAGGGCCAAGGCCTCCTGTGCCTATATCAGTTTTCGTCACCTTAGGCACTGAGAGGCATGTGCAGATGTTCCGGTCAGGTGGTCAGTCTGACGAGACACCCCCAGTGTTCAGTTCCCAAGCAGGCTTGGTACTCATTTATCGACCCCTAAAGGGATGAAAGGCTGAGTCGACCTTGCCCAGCCCGGTGTTTGAACACCGGAACTGAGGCGTGGAAGCGCGACACACTACCACTCAGCCACTGGTCTTCAGGAGATTTCTATAGAATTGCACTTTTTTTTAACTTCTGTATTTGAAAATATTGTTTCATATTTTTTTTAAATCTTAGATTCATTGAAAACAAAATAATTAAAATAAACAAAAAAATTTTGAAAATTGGAGGAAAAACACAAAATGCGAGGATATATATAATTTATAATTTCCCCAGAGAAACCTTCACTGTCTGTTCCTTCTCTCGTTGGGATATCGGAAACCTTGAGGCTTCTGTCTAACTTTGCGAATGTAATGTTCATTCCTATGGAAATTATTTTGTTTCTTTCCCAAACTTATCCCAGTGCACCGATTTAAATGCAATATATTGCATCCAAAAGAGCAAAAAAGGTTTTCCTTTCGGAAATTACTTAGATGTGAATTTTAAAGCTCATTACGGGATTTTTCAAATCGATATCAAATACTCTGAAATATCAGAGGGGAAAAAAATGCATCCACGAAGGAAGTATTTTATGCTATATTAATGCAAATTCGTGAATTTTTTTTCTCGATTCAGATATTGTCAGTTTCCAGCAGACCGCCAAAGAGTACGGAATTATAAGTAAACTAACCATTACCGCTCACTTCGCTGGGTATTTCATCTTGTACTGTTATATATGAAGCCCAGTGGCTGAATGGTAGTGTATCGCACTTACAAGCCACAGCTCCAGAGTTCAAATCCCGGGCTGGGAAAGGTCGACTTAGCCTTTCATCCTTTAAGTGGGTCGATAAATTAGAACCAAGCTTACTTGGGAACTGAATACTAGGGGTTTTGCGTCAGACTGACCACTTGACCGAAACATCTGCACATGCACCCCAGCGCCTATGGTCCCGTAAACTGAGACAGGCACAGCAGGCCTTGGCCCTCATGGGCTGTTGCACCACTAAGTTCAGTTCAGCTCAGTACTATTATATATTTTTTTAATATTTTTTTAAGTTATTGATATCGAAGTCCTACATTAATTTTTCAATTGTATTCAAAAACATTTTTACAGCCCTCGCCTCTTCATTTAAAAACGACAAGACTTGGAATTTCTCAAAGGGGAGTATATTTATCTTTTAAGCCCTCGTAATTCCCCTTGAGTTAAGATGAGCACAAAACACGTTCTTAGTGTATCTCTACTCACAACAAAAGAAATATCCCTACCAAATTTTAAGTCTGTTTATTTGATAGCTCTAAGCGGATTTTTTTCATCTATAACACCTTTGCATCCTTTTCTTGAAGTCTATATCAGCAAAAACTTTGGAAATTGGGAAAACTTTGGGACCCAGTTATATTCAAAGTGCTGAAAGC
>BMAV01019331.1:51580-73882 GCA_019973955.1 Trichonephila inaurata madagascariensis
AAATTGATAGAAAAATTTATAGATTTGATTACTTTATTGATAGAATTTCCCCTTAAATTTTTAGCACATTTCTGTTCAATAATTGAATTTTTTAGTGCAATGAGCCATAGCCGGGCCACTCAGAAGAGTCAACGGGCCCTATGCTGCCCGCAGGTCGCGCATCACCGGGTTAACAGGATTGCTCAGACGAATAAAAATGATAATTTAAAAATTGGTTTATTTATTTTTTTATTTCTAATGGGCTTCGAATTGTGTTTTGCCATTGCAGACCTAGTACATTCACGGAAGCTGGTACCTCATTTTAGTGCGGCACCATATAGGCCAGGGGTGGCGAACCTTTATGGATCAACGTGCCATTTTTCCCTAAAGAAGTGTTTAATGAGGTATAGACGTGCCATCAAATAATTTTGGAAAAATAATAAAACTAAATACTATCAAAACAAAACTCTATTTACTACGAAAAAATATCTTTTGTTCCGTATAGTTATATTTTATTTATACATGTAATTCAAATTAAAGTAACTTAAGTGTGAGTTCTGTTGTTGCAGCTTGGATGACAAATAACTTATATTAGGATTGTAAGATGTTACTTTTTGTAGAATACATGCTGAATTGGAGTCATCTGCCAAACGGTTTCAAAGCAATTAATTATTTTTCCTGTGGTTCACTCTTTTTGACCAGAGGGTTTGTGATTTGTTTCAAAATACCGTTTTACAGACGATGTTCTGCATACCACTATTCCAGAACATAAAACACACACCGCTTTGTCGCCTTTACTAATAATGCCGTGTTTCTCTTTCCTCCAAATTTGAAATTCTCTCTTACATTTACTATCTTGCACTTTTTGTTCGTTTGCTAAACTAGCCATGTTAAAAATAGTAAATGAAACGCAAATAAACTTTAAAGTACAATTGTGTCAATGAAATAGACTATGCTATGCGTATACAAGTTTTACATCATAACCAATAGTAGTCTACGACATAAGTAAGGCAAGACAATAACAAACAAGTGCGTTCCTCGCCGCCCCGCGACCGATCACTCGCGTTTGTTCGTAATACTTCTCAGTAAACTTTGAAATTTTGAAATAAAATGCAAATCATTTTGATCACTGGCGTGCCAAAAATATCAATGGCACGCGTGCCACTGGTTCGCCATCCCTGATATAGGCGGATACCAATCACCGCTGGTAGTTTTGACGCCCAGTTTCCTCCATAGAGGGAGGCACCCGAGCTCCGATAACGCGTACCTGTACTAGGATTTAATTTTTCCGAAAGCAATCAAGCCAAACAGACATTCTAGAGATCTTTTACATGCCGTACAATCATACGATGTGTATCGTATTTGATTTCAATTTTTTGTTCAGAAATCGAATATAGAATATAAAAAGTAAAATAGTAATCATTCCTTTTATAATAAGACAGCAAGTGCTCCAATATCCTTTAAAAAATTTAATTTAAAAAGTAAACTTGCCAAATAAAGCATAAATTATTCCTAGATAAATTTTCTTGCCAGCAAATGAGATGGAAAAAAAATGCTTACTGTTTCACTAGAATCATTCAATAGAACATCCTTATAAGACGATTGCGTAATAAGTTGAAATGGAAAGCTTGAAAGGATCGATCTAAGATGCTTTAAACCTGTATCTTACACCGAGACCTAAGGGAAAAGTAACGGATGGAGAAACCAAGCAAAGGCAAGTTTCCGTTTCCAGGGGAGTTGGAGGAAATTGAAGGAAGATTTTTCGACCATCCTCAAGAGGTGAAGAAGCATTCTCCCTCTCTTCCTGCCGGAGAATTCTCAAAATTAAAACTGTGGCTCCAATGGCAACATATCCTCCTTTCAGTCCCGCAGGGATAGTGTGAGAGGGGATAATTTCCCCCATCTTTTGCCGTATACTTTTCCCAAACTATTTTACGACCGTCTCCGTTTAGGGATTACCTGTTCAAGATATGTTTTCTAGCAAAAAAAAAACTGTTTTAATATTAATATCCTAAAACGTTAAAAGTTTAAAGGAACGTGAAGAATATTACAATAAAATGTAACATTTTCTGTTTCAATCAATCCTTTTTTTCACTTCCTACTATTAGTTCACACACACACACAAACTATCTCTCTCACTATCTCTCTCTATCTCTCTATCTCTCTCTCTCTCTATATATATATATATCTGTCTATCTCTCTCTCTGTCTATCTTTCTATCCATTCATCCACTCAAGTTCAAATACATTTTTTTAAAACTTTTTGTGAATGACACTTGATGTTAATACAGTTTTTCAAATATTAATTCATTAATTTAATTACAATAATGAATAAAAAAATAATAATAGTCCAACACCATATATAGAAATAAAAATGAAAAATCGCTTTCTATATTTCCACTTAATATTGTGATTCAGTTATACATATTTATATTAAGTGTAATTATTTAATAAAAAGTAACTAAAATAAAATTTCTTTGTTGACCTAAATAGAAATCGACTTATATATATATTACTTGTTCTCGTATAAAATATATTTCTTTTTCGTCATATGTATTTTGATACAGTATAAATATTTAAGAATTTACTAAACGCGAAAAACAGTAACTTTATTGAATAACTCCAAATTTTGAGGACAGTATGAAAAAATACTGCCTTATAGTTACATGCTACTTATATTAATAATGGAAACATTTTTCTAATCGATAAAATATCCCATTTGATCAAATTAAAATCAATATTTTAATACAACTTTTCATTATTAAAGGACTGACAGCATACAAATTATCTAGGATTATTGATGATTAGCATTATGTCATAGACTGTTTAAAGGGAACTCAGAAATCAACATGCTAAAAAATTTTACTTTTGTTCCATCTCAATACCACTTTTATACGAATAATATTTGTTGTGAGTTACTCTCTCTGCCATGAAATTAATTTTATTTCAAAAATATTTATAACTTTTTAAGGAACCCCGGTTACTTTCAAAGCATAGTTTTAGAATGTTAAAAAAAAAAGCCAATTTTTATACTCTTACTAAAATCTCCCTTAAAAACTTTATAAACATCAGCTCTAAAAGATTATTTCAGAAAACTATGATCAGACACTTTTTTAAGTTCAAAATACCAAAAAAATTAACACATTTTCAAAAGATTGTATAGTAAAAAATTTCTCTTATAGTAATTATTCTTGTAATAACAGAATTGAATTTTAGGACAATAAAAAGGCAGCTTTATCACATACTCGGAATATTTTTCAAATATGTTGCAAATATAATATACAGCGAATAGTTCGCTAAATATTTTTTAAATTACAATCGTTTACCAATTATATATTTCTAAAAATCCTGATTTAGGATATTATGAATAATTTTTGAAGCAACGTATACCGAAATTCGTAAGAAATAGATAAGGAAAATAGAATTAGAGTTTATAGTATTGTCTAACATTAAATATGTAAAATTTTATTTTTGACTAATATTAGGATAAAAGTACATAAAGATTTTGAAATCTAAGATTTAAATTGTTTTTATTACGTTATTAATATTTTTTTTTCCGAAATTCCGGTTTCCTCAACGCAGTTAGATATTTAAACTGTTTTTAATGATTTTAATCATAAATCAATTTATTATATATAACAATTATAACTTTTGGAAAAATCAACTGAATAAGATTTAAGACCATTTTAAAAATACAGACACTTCAAAAAATGTTTGGCTTTAGAATTATCAAATATTTCAACGTACCTTAACAGCAGACGATTATATATCAGTAAATAAAATAAATAATCGGATAAATTAGAGTATATAAATTATTACATCAAAGCAGGCGATAGAAGAGAATATAATTTTCTCTCAGCCAATAAATATTAAAAACAAAATCATATACAAAGAAATTTTTTTATTTTAGTTACTTTTTATTAAATAGTTACTATTAATATAAATACGTATATACTTATGACAAAATCACACTATTAAGTGACAAAATGGAAAGCGATTTTCCTAGCAGTTTTCCATTTTCCTTTCTATATAGGAGGTTGGACTATTTTTTTTTGTCTGTTACTATTTATTTATTCATTAAATTTAATTATTCAAATAAAATAGTATAGCAAAAAATATTCTCCGAAATCAGGCCATCCCAGTGGGATTCGGAGCCCCGATCTATGGATTAGAAGTCCAACGCGCTATCCATTGCGCTACAGGGACATACGAACAATTTTCATTTTTATATGTAGTGTTAGACTAATTTTTGTTTGTTACTATTTATTCATTTTTTAATTTAACTAATGAATTAATATTTGAAAAAACTGTATTACCATCAAGTCTCATCCACTACAAGTTATAAAAAATGTATTTTAAACAAGATTTATTTATATATATATATGGAGAGAGTGAACTAATAGTAGGAATTGAATAAACTACAACATAAAGCTAATACGTTCCAAAGGATAACTTAGTCCCTTAGAAAAGAAGTAAAAAAAATTCCTTGAAAGTTTACAATAAAATATTTACAATTCCGCGTTGGACTTATGTTCTGTAAGGAGATATTTAAGGTACATCCTTCCAGAATATTTAACAACGTAATTACTCTTTCATGTTAGTTCCCCCTCCAAAGTCTTCCCCCCCTTAATCTTTACCAAACAAAATAACATTAAGTCCTTCCCTTGGTTGCAAAAGATTTCCTTCCGATTAAACGTCCATCCAGTAAGCATTTAATCTCTTCATCAAAGAAGAAACGACACAACCAGCAAAAAGTAGACGCTTGGAAGCAGTTTCGTCTGATAGAAGCACACCAATTGAATAGATGGGAATTCGCAAACTGTGATCTCACCCTGGCGAAAGACGTAAACCTAGATCTTTAAGGATTAAGTTGAGATATGTTATGAGGAAGATAAAGCATGCGGGAGCTAACGGTTGACATCTAACACGCGTTTGGACGTACCCTTATGTGATTCAACCCTGTAGCGTTCACATTCTACAGGAACTTTAAGATGCTATCAAATCGAGAACATGCATAAGGAGGATTAAGACGTTCTCTTCAGAAAAAAGTATCCGAGCTTCCGTGTCATTGATGTTCAGAATGGTAGCAATGGAATTGGGAAGAATCGAAATGATTTGGGGTGATGGAATTTTTAGCAAGAGCAACCACCTTGAGCATTATATTCAATGGTTTAAGAAATTCCATGATCCTAAGATTTATAAGAGTTAAACATAGTCTTGACTTGTAGCTCTGTCTTGATTTTGTAAAAGCAAATAACAAGTTTAGAAAATTTTAGATAAATAAATTATAGTTTAAAATACTAAAAAACACGCTTTTATAGTAAATCAAACAAAAAAAAAAGTAAAAAATAATTTTTAATAGAAGAATAAAATGACTAACGAGAAATTTAATGTCATTGTGGGAAAAACGTGGGGTGCTCAATATCAATTGTTATAATTTCTTACTAGTTCTATTCTGAAGTGCAGAATTAATGTAAACACCCACGCTTTTACCACAACGACATTAATTTTCTCGTTAATCATTTTATTTTTATATTAAGAATTATTTTTCACTTCTTTTACTTCAATTAACTATCAAAGCGTGTTTTTTAATATTTTTAAACTATAATTTATTTTTCATTTTTTAGATCGATCGACACTAAAAGCGTGTTTTTTTTAATTTTTTAAACTACCATTTATTCACTGATGAATTAATTTTAAACGAGTTATTTTTTTTAGAATTTGGAATATTCAATGGCATCCTATCAGTGCATCGCGCGATACGGTCTGGTTTTGCAAAATGTCGGATCAGCTGACTGAAAGAAATCTAGAAAAGCTAATTTTGAAATATTTAATGCGGAAGAAAAGAGTCAATGGTATTTTTCACTAAAAAGATCACTATTTGTATTAACCATGAGCATTAGTCGCCAAATATGGAAATGGGAAATCGTTAATCCTGATCAGGACAATGGAACAAAACTATGAAATTATTGTACTGTCATCTCATGCACGCGCGCGCGGGGTCCTTGACTAGTATAAAAAATTTCAAATTAGTCTGACCTTTTAAAGTGGGTAAAAATTGAGTTAAAAAATTCCGTTACATACAGGTGAAGCTAATAAAAGCGTGTTAATATTAAGATATTCTTTGTAAAATGTTAGGATATTTCTGTTCCCCAGAGCAACGTGCTCAAATTCTCCCCTTCGCATACACCCATACATAGCCTTTTTTCTTTAAAATCGTGCGTCAGATGCGGTTTGCAGTTATAGTGAATTATAGCGTGTGGCGAGTTTCTTTTCATAAAATTGTTCGACGTTATTCTGCTTAGCTTAAAAAATACAGAGCAAAGTAGAATAAAATAGTGCTAATTTTTTTTAAACCAATTAAAACATGAATGTATTAATTTTATCTTCTGTATCATTTTTACGACGTCTTAATGAAATAAAGAATGTTTAACAAGACATTTCCATTGTTGACAAGTTCAAAACTAGACCCTTAAAAACATTTTTTATTTTTGTGTAGTCGATAGTTCAATTTTTTTCACTTACACAGTGATGAATGAGGATATCAACTATTCCTAAAGAACGAATATCATTTTTCGAAACCATTGAAATATAATTTGTTTATAATCAAAGAATAATTTACGGATCAATTAATAAAATTTCTCACTCCTCCCGGATTCTTTGTTTATTAATGTCACATGTAGAAGCAAAACGAGGGCTATTGGCGACGGATCTCATAATTTGGACCAGGATAAAGTGAGGAGGTCGAACCCAAGCTACCATCTTATCTACACTTCACCTGCGTGAGGACTTTGGATCGGCAGAGTGAGTGAATATTAAGTCGCACTATCCAGCTACTAGAAGGCTTTTTGGGGACAAACTTCGTCATTTTGAGCCATGGTCAAGTGCGAAGGACGACACTTGAGCTTTCCCTCTCCAAACTTCCACACCATAAAAACGAGAAGACGTTTGAGCCTCGGCATATTTAACGTGCATCGGCTCCCTCAGCACGGTGGGTCTTCAGTGGTACAAGGCTCGAACTCATGGCACGCCGGCCACGAGTCCGTTACCTTTATCACTAGACTACCACGCTAGCACCTCTATACAATGGGTCTTTAGTGGCGAGTGAGTGAGTGAATATTAACGTCGCACTGTTCAGCTACACGAGGGCTTTCGGGGTCTTTAGTGGCAACAGAACTCGAGGTCATTACTGGACCGAAACAACGGGGGATACTAGTTCGAGAAAAAGGCCATTTGCAAATATCGTGACAACTGTTGATTCTGAAATTGGAAGGAAAAAGTTTTGTAAAAGCACGAAATTAAATCTGGAACAGTTAAATACATCCCAAATCTATCAGGAAAATACAATTGTGTTCTCCACTTTTTGCAGAGTGACATTCATTATACAGTCGAACCTCCATATTACGAACCTCTATATTGCGAGCTTTTCTATGTAGCGAACTTTTTCCTGGAACCAAGAACATTTCACGATTTTCTTCGTAAAATAACCTCCCAAAAGCGAAGTGAGTTTTCTATATAACGAACTTTTTCTCTTGTGATTCAATTTTTTTTCTCCCTATTTTAAAATTTCTTCTGAAAATTTCAAGTTATTCTCTCTTTTAACACATTTTATGGTAGTCATAAATCTTTAACTGATTTTATTTGGTGCCTAACTCACCGAGAACAATAGAATTCTAGGAATTTAATCCTAGAAGTGCAACCTTTAACCTCCATTGTCCAGTTCACTGAAAACATCTTCGATATTCCCTTTTACCCTCAGTGGATTCTCGTGTCCTTGTATACGTTCATTTGTAGTGTTGATCAGTCGTACTGGTATGCTCGTTTATCGTAGCTCAAAAATGTCAAAATGTAAGTGCTTGAGGAGCAAAGAAAAAAATTCAATTCTTCAGGAAGTAGATAAAAGCGTCAAGAAACTTGTCTTGCAGTTTTTCTTTTTTCACGTAAGATATATAAAATAAATATATATTAATTTACAAAAGGTGTGGACAATTACTGTTTTAAATATATGGTGTTTATAAATTTAAAACTTGTTTTATGTGGTTTATAAAGAAAATTAAAAGATGAACCTCTATATAGCGAATTTTCCATAAAACGAACTTTTTTCGGGATTTATGGACTTCGTTATATAGAGGTTCGACTGTAATTGAAAGCGTCTTTATTGGTGAATTCCTTATTTAGCGTAGTTATTAAATTGATTTTCCAAAGTCAATCTGAAATCTGATGAAAAAGCTGTTGTTGAACAGATCTAAATCAATTATAATGTATTGGCATTTCGTATATCCCGATTATATCAATACATAAAAATACAAAACAATCGTCGTTTGTTTCGAAAGGAGCACGTGCCGTTCGATTTAAACCCATTTATATTCTGCGGAGATCAATAACTGTTGTTGAAAGACGATAACAAGCACTTTTGGCTGATAAAACACGTACCACATCTCAAAACACTTCAATCTACAAAAGAGCACAGCATCACATTTTTATACAAAAATGAAATTGCATTCCAAACTAATTCTTGGCATGGAATGGAGGCTCGTTATGACAATTCTTCTTTTAGAAAACGGATATTGTCTGGGGGGGGGGCTTTATGAATTTCCATCCCCTCCCTGCACCAAAACAGCAGACGATCACATTGCTCTCCCATTTCCGCCTTGATCCAAGAAATCGTCTGCCTATAAAACCCTACCCTCCTCAACCCCATTTGCTTAAGAAAACACTGGAAGGGAACATTTCCGGCAACGAAATGTTCGGAAAAGGATTTCGATTTCAAGTGGGAGGTGCGGGAAGAGCAACTTTATTTTTATTTGTAGAGTTTTAGAACAACTTGGCAACAAGATAGAAAAAAAAATGTGCAGGGGAATTCCCGAGGATATCCTCAATCTTCAAGCACGTTTGCAAAACGTCATGTAGAATTACGAGCTTTATAAAAATTCTTTTTGGAATGGGAATTTGTTGAACCATATTCTCCCCCTTTCGCCGAAAAAATAATTTTAAAAATAAATTCCCCCGATTGGATTGAGATATCGATATATATATTTTCTTTATTCAGATGCCAGGCAATAAGATCACTTTCTGCCACGCGGGAGCCTACGCAAAATCGACATCTGCAGTAATTTATCTCGAAGGAAATACCCCCCCCCCTGCACTGTAATGATATGCAACGTGACAACAATATCCCCGAAATGTTTTCTTCGCGCGTTTAGGGATATTTATTCCTATATAATTTGTTTTTATGTGTACAAGTTATGGGAGTAGATTTTCCATGTGCAGCTATTTCTTATTACAAATTTTTATACAATGGAAATTTTAATATAAATAAAATAATTTTTAAAAAAATTATCAATCTAAACACGATTACAAAAGAAATTTTTCATTTGAAAAAAAAATCAAAAAGAAATATAATATTATTCAATAAAGCAATTCAATTTGTTTAATTTGATATGCACCTCTTTTCTATTTAGTAATTCCCTATAATATTTTGTATTTAAATCCGGGGGAACCCAGATTAGATTTATGTCACCTTAGCAACTGACCACGGTATTCGTTAATGACCATGAAATTTAGAAGAATGGCATGACATCCTATCCAAGGTGACTACTGCTCAGTTTTTCGGGTAGAACTCTTAGCTATATTGAGGCTGTTTTGAAATTTTGCTTTAACGAGTGTCAAATATTTGGATATTTCGTGAAAGCCGAAACTCTATTCCGCATCTATCTGAATGTTGGAGGCATGGTGACAGAACGACAACGAGTATTGTCCAGCTATTAAATAGCTCGAGTGCCAATGTTAAGATCTTTTTTCAGTGGGTACCGTCGCAAGTGAATGTCTGCGGGAATGAGGTTGAAGATTGGTTTGGCTCGTGGGGCAGCCATAGAGATTCTACACATAATGGCTGCCTTACTTTTTCAGAAATTGCTACCCGGGTCAAACAAGATATCAGTTCCTCCTGGTTGAGTGAGTGTTGGGGTTTTATGGCGCAAGCCAGTTTGGCTAAGCTGCACCAAACAACTCTTTTCAAATATTTAAAGTATAAAATTGTTGATTAGTTTTATAAAAACAGTTTTAATAATAAAATATAAAATTGCAAATTGTATAAAAAGAGTCAGTTTTAAAAATATAGAAGTAAATAGATTTTGGAGGGGAATTCCCCCACCAAGTCCAATAAGTATGATTGAGAAAAGTCACTATGTCTGGTAGGGGTTAAAAAGCGATATTTCACTACTTCGTCCTCAACATCATATAGTAGGATGTCCTCATCTGATGTTACCTGTAAAGGTGTACTCTTTCTGGGTTTGTGAGGCTCTATCTGTATTTCGATTTTTGGTTTAAATAGGTGAGTGAGTTTGTGGGGTAATAGATTTATTAGGAGACTTTTTCTTGTGAGTTTTTGTCGTTTTTTTGGAGATGTAGAAGATATTGTATTGGATGTTGTGGAAGTTTCAAGAACAGTACTTGTTTCAGCTGTTGAAGGTGAAAACATTGGTCCTGTAGTTGAAGAAAGTGTTTAATTGGGTGACGGTAATGTAAAAGAGGTGCATAGACTATTAAATGGGGCAGGAGCTGTATCTATTAAAGGAATAGGTGGTTGAGATTCGGATAACGATTTAACACAGTGACCGAAGATGTGGTGGAGTTGTACCTGAGTTGATGTAGATAATTTGGTAACTGTAGAAATTCTGGAAGTCATAGTTGGCTTTGGAACGGGTATCAATGATTGTAATTTCAATTTGGGTTATGGTTACAGTTGAAGGTTTGGCAACCTGGGCGTATGTTTGAGATATTTGTGGGACTATTAATTTTCGGGCTTCAGAATACGAGATATTTTTATTTGTTTTGATTTCCAGAATTTGTTTTTCAGTTCTCCACTTGGGGCAGAGTTTTGAATCAGCGAAATGGGCTTGAGAACAGTTAATACATTTAGACTCTAGAATGCAATCTGGGGAAGCATGGAGGCAGGCCCCCGTACATGAGTGGTACGAAGGAAACCGTTCTGGTGCTGCTTTGCTTGGGACGAGCAGTAGGCGAGATGAAACTACTCTTGCTAAGGTTCGCAGTGGACATACTGGAGCTCAACGGCATGTCTTGGGTCTTAAAGTTTACCCTCCTTGTTCGAATTGCAATGTGATCCAAGTCGCTTCTGTCCACCTCTTGGCTTCTATTGGTTGCCATAAGAGCCAGTTTCTTTCAAGTCCTACTATAGTTCTTCATTGTTTAAAAACGCCCGGGTTCATGGACTTGATCTAGATGTTTCTGTCGATCAAGTGGGATAAGAACACATACACATAGTGAGTGAATATTAACGTCACACTATTTAGCTATAAGAGGGCTTTTGGTGACGAACCTCATAATTTTGAACCATATTCAAGTGATGAGGGCGACACCTAAGCTGGCAATCCCCCCACTCTTACCTTTCACATAACACCAACGAGGGGGACGTTTGACCGACCTTCCAGACATATTTAGCGTCCATCGGCCGCCTCTGCACGGCGGGTCCTCAGCAGTACAAGTTTTGAACTCATGACATGCCAGCTACAAGTCCATTACCTTGACCCCCAGGCTACTGCGGCAATGTCTCCTACACCGAATCGGTGTGAAAGAAAATCCTGATTGCCTTTTGTATTTGATTGGAGAGATTATGAATTTTAAACATCTTACTGTGTGTGTTTGTGCTTCCCCGGTCAACATTAATTTCAATGTGTCATATTTCAAGAACTTTTCTTTCAACGCTAACATATAATGGGTCTTTGAGAAATGACCCAAACGGCTTCATCTCCGATGCAATGAAAAATGTTTACAAATACATTATACGTAATAATTCCCATTAATTTAATCTTAAGCATGTTTTTAATTTGCAATGGCCCAGGCCTTTAGGATTGGCACGTAAATAATTATTAGCTGCCCGCCTCAAGGGAATAACCGTAACCAAGATTCTCTGGAAAATCTTTTTCTGTCTTGTTACAATGTAACGCGCGTGTGGGTATTGGTATAGGTATTTGTATTAAGATGTTTATGATTGTGTCTCTACATGTTCAATAAACCAGATTTCTTGCCAAGAAGGGCTGCCTGGTGAATGCAACACCAACAAGTAAATAATGATCTAATTACGAAATCCTTTCCACTTCCTGCCATTACAAATGGCCATTATTATTTCATATATTTGATATAAATATAAGGTGAAATGAGGAGATATGTAAATATTGATTGGCAAGGGGAGGGTCATAAATAAGGAAAGATCGCTAGGGTACCCTGGGGACGTGTCCTTATATAACAAGGATGAAGAATTCCAGATGGGTAAGGCATGAGGTTATTCGAATACTTCGGATTGTATTTGCATGAAGAAGGCAAGATCCTCAGAAGTTTCACGCGAAACTTTCGTGGAAGCCATTGACAATTAATTTAGACTTTCGCACCGCAATATACGAGGATTATATGAAAAAGTTAAAGATATATTTCCATTTTAGAAATTTAAGTTCTATCCTTTTTATAACGAGAGGCGAGGGCTATTTATTTTAATGCAATCGAAAGCTTAATGTGTGACGGATCTATTCGCGATCCTTCCTCTAATCCTCTTAAGAAATCTTTGGGCTATCAATTCGTGTTATCCACAACCTACCCTTCGGAGAGTGAGTGAATATTAACGTCGCACTGTTCAGCTACACGAGGGCTTTTGGCGACGGACCACGTAATTTTGAACCATGGTCAAGTGACGTGGACGACACCTGAGCTGGCACCCCCCTCTCCTAACTACCACACCACACCAACGGGAGGACATTTCAGCTCTCGACAGATTTAACGTGCATCGCTGCCCTACACGGCGGGTCTTTAGTGGTATTGGGCTCGAACTCATGACATGCCTGCCATGGTCCGATACCTTAACCACTGGGCTACCGCAGCCCCCCTACCCTTCGGAAGAAGAAATTAGTGATATGCAAATTTAGTTTACTATATATATAGTCGAAGCTTTCTAGCTAGAATAGAGAGTAGGAGACGAGATAATCAGGTGAGATTGTTTCTGACAGGTATAATTATTGTGAATAAATACTTATAGGAGAAAGATTTAAGTGACGATTGAACACTGAGATTAAATTGATATTAGATTAAATAGGATAATAGATTAGATCCTGTATAAAGTGAGGAGCGAGATTGAATAGTCTCCCAAACTTTCGTATATTTTCGTCGTTGTTCCACTTTCGCGGTTAGCACCGAGACATTCTCTTACCGTTATTAATTAAATTTGCGTTGTTTTATTGTGTGATAATTAAATAGATTGATTGGATTATGTCCTGTGATTTTTTCATACCTCCTACATATCTAGGTGCCCAAGAAAGATGACAACATCTCACAAATGTTATACAGGATTTGAATATCAAATACTTAAACGATATATAGTTACAAATCGTCACAAAATACCCAACGAATCAGGCATCTTAAAAAGGCTATGTCTTACATTTACTTTTATCTATAGGCAACACCATCGGAGCATACAATCAAAATGCGCAAATAAATGCTACAAAACTTAACTAATACGTTGACTAAGAAAATTTCATGTTTTAGCAACATTGCAGCATTCTTTGCAAGAAGACGCGTTTCCCTTCACCTTTACACCCCTTAAATGAACGAGGTGCTTTACGTAGCTAATTCGGTGACAGGAAAAGTTGACTAAAATAAGTAACATTCAAGAGCTGCATTTTTGTGGTACTTAAGCACAAGATTCTTTTTAAAAGAACGCATTTTTCCCTTTTCGCACATGACTTATTTTACTCGCAGGAAAGACAGTCATTTAAAGTACAAAGACCATTAAACATTGGAATGGTTTATGAGCGTTAAAGTTTTTGTAAAAAAAAAGAATAAAATTACGTACATTTTCATCATTGAGTGTATTTAATTATATACTTCCTCTAAATTAAATTTTTTACTCTTAACGTACAGCTAGTGAGTATACTATATTTTTAAACACGTGCAAATAAAAGAATATTTCATCAGAGTTAATTTTATCCATTAAGGTATCCGACTACTTGAGACAACTTTTTTTTCAAAAAATGGAGACATGGGGATTTTTAGATTTATTTAGTATATTTTAAGAAAAATATTCTAAAATTGAAAACCGAAAAAAAATTTATAGCTATTAAAATGGGAAGAAACTGGTGAAAATGTACCAGAAATTACATAAACGGGTCCCGCTCTGTACAAAAACTTTATGAACAAATTCTCGATTTTTCAATTTTGACGTGTTTCTTTGTTATTCATGTTTGAAATGATCTTTAGGATAAGAGATATTTTAATTTTTACAAAAACAAGAGCACTTTATCTTAGTGACTATATGAAATTGTTTAAAGAAATGGTGATTATATTCACATAAAGGACTGTGTAAATTTTGAAATAAAACAGTGATTGATAAATCTGAAGGTCAAAACACTTCTACTGTTATACAAAACATGCACAAAAAATTTCAGCAAATTTTTTTCAAAACTTTTTGAGCAATCTCTGTCCCCGTTTGAGTTTTTTGAAAGAAACACATTTCGATTAAAACGCATTTTAAAATTTGGCATCTTGTGTAAAGTTATGGCATCTGCTTTTACTAAAAGACGTGTAATTTTTGTTCTAGTGAATGGAAAATAAAAAAACTTTGTATTTTTATTAAGCTAATAAGATGGCCTGTAAAATAAACTCATAAAAAATGTATCAATTTTGAAAAAAATCATGATTTTAGGGTAGTCGGATACCTTAAGGACCGCCGGCATATCTATCCATCTCGCTCAAATGGTGGGTTATGTGCCCCGGGCGTATATATCCGTCCTTCCTAAAAAATATTTTTCTTTGAATGGTTATCAGCAAAGCTATCCCGAAGGCATTGGAATGTAATAAAATGACCTTGGAAGTGTTTGCACAAAGGATTTATTTATTTCAGAAAAAAATTTACTTATTTATGCCGGGCGGGGGGGCGCGGACCCACAATGCACTGCATGCATACGCGGGTCAATGAAAAAAAACAGCGGCACTGGGGATTGAATTGTGTAACTTTGAATCGGCAGTTAAGATGTTAAAAATGTTTATAATTAAACAGCTTTTGCTCTCTTGTGAAATAGAACTAGAACTTCGACCAAGTTTCTGAATGCAGTTGCTTTGATTGATAGATTACTTAACGACGGTCCTCAATAGCAATACGAGATTTATTAACACTGAACCTAAATCTTAAGCTACGATCAAGTGACGAAGACGACACCTGAACTGAAACCCCGAAACAAAGTAAGGACTTCGAATCTTCAAAGATTTAATACTCATCGTCCCATCTACACGAAGCCATCAGGACTCGAAACCAGGTATTGACACAACGTTGGCCATATGCTCATGATCACTCGGTGGCTGAGGCGGCCACTTGAATACAGTTGGAAACGTTTTATTGCCACCAGAGATTTTAAAATAAATATATATATTTAAGTTGTAGTAGTAAAGAATTGTACCTTTTTTGCTTAAGTTTTGCCGTTTATGATGCTGAAAGGGGGGGAGGTGTTATTTTATGACGGTGGTTCTAAAATGTAGCCATGTGTTCTCCATTGAATTAAAAACTGAAATTAGGTTTGTTATTGTTTTACTTGTAAAATTTTGATAAAATTTCAAATTTGATAGTTGGACAAAAATGTTTTAGTATTAAGATTTCTTAAAAGATATTTCAAAGTTTAAAAACAAAATTGTAAAGTACACGTATACTTTTAAATCAAGTGCATTTTGTTTACCTATGTACGTTTTTATTGCTGACAAGTACAGTGAAAATCGCTTAAGATATCCGAACATGTTGAAAATGACCAAATTCGTTCAAAACACGTATTTTTATTCTTGTTTTATTGAATAGATCTATTTTTTGGCTTTACAAAACATACTTTGTTTTGGTTCTACGCTATCTAGAGGCCAAGTTACAATCAATTTTATAAAGTTAGAAAAACTGGAAGCGGGTCTTTCATTTACCAGAAGTAGGCATTTAAATTGCTCAAAATCTATCATGGCGAGTGTGATAACTCAAAATGTTACAAATGTATTTCTATAAAACGTTTTGAATCAGATATTTATCTTATTTTCTAGAGAATGTACTAAAATATTTCTTATTGTAGGAATACTTTTTGAGTTATGGCTTGTTACCTAAATAATGGTCTCATAATGAATGTCACATTTCTCATAATGTTTACTCAATCAGCTCTAAAATTTTCAAATTTTAATAAAACATTAAAATTTTAGTACATTTTCTAGATCAGGGGTGTCCAACACGCGGCCCGCCAGTACGTAAATTGCGGTCCGCCGACTCTTTTTTAAAAATTTTTTAAATATCAGGTTTTTAAAGTTTTTTCATTTTGAAATTTATTTGAGGGGAGATTATACATATATATATATGTAATAATTCCCTCTAGTATCCTTTTTATTAACTCTTTGTACTAATATTTAAAATATTAAAAATAACATTGTAATCTTAATCGTAATCGGCTAGTCCGAAATCCCTGTCCCACCCATTCTATCCAATCAGAACTACTATTACGTAATAATCACGAGCTTTCTTTGCTAGTATAAAAGCAAAAATCTTGGGTAATCGTTCTTTTTGTCTGCTTGCCATCATCATGTAAAAATGTAAATAACTGCAACCCTTTGTCTTTGTGTTGTGTCCGTCAAGATGTCGCTTCTGTTATATGTGTCTGCTTACGTGTGTATAATAAATAGATGTAAAATATAAAGTGATTGACCAGTTACACCATGTGTGCTTCAAAATAAAAGATAAAACTCAATTCTGAAGACGTCTTTAATAAACCAGATATGACAACAAACCAACACCGGCCAAAGCTACTACAATACTTCACACATTATATATATAAATGTATTTGCCTGTTACCTGTTCTTGTTTTAAAATAAATTCTTTTTGAGAAAAGAAATGTCCTTTAGATTAAAATAGATTTATATGTTATCAATCGGTTACATTTGATTTTTCTATTATAAATTACTTTAATAAACTCCGAATTGCATTATGCATATCCTTTACTATGGATGGTACATGATTCTCTGTGTGTGCGACTTTCATTTCTCCTCCTCCTTTTCTTTTTGGAGTGCCCAAAAAGCAAGAGGTTTAAAGTTTAAAAAAAAAATATTCAGGATGGTTAAGATAAAGGGCAACGAAAACTTAATCGTTTGCGAATGACACCACTATCAAATTTCAACAATGAGTAACGAAAGATCAATTAAAAAAGAACACAGTAATTTTCAAGAAAATGGCAACCGTAATATTTTAAACATTTGATCATTGCATTATTATATAAACATTGACATGAAAAATAATATATGAAATGAAAAACATGAATGTATACATGAAAAATAATGAAAACAATAATAATTCATTCTGTTTTAAATTTTTACTCAATAAATGTTTTTTTTGTTTCCAAATCTGATATTAAAGGTACATATTTTTATGTGCGGACCGTGAGATTATAATGTTTTTCCGAAGTGGTCAGCAAAGTCATTTGGGTTGGATACCCCTGTTCTAGATAAATGCATCTCTAATTGGTTTTAGCAATACTTTTACTACTATAAATTTATTACATTTTTCTCTAATTGCTTTGAAGTTTTTCAAAAATATTGCTAAAATTTCTCTTCGTAATTGTGATTTTTTTTGTAAAATTTAGGTAATTTTAAATATTGTTAGTTAAATATTAGCATTTATTGGTATTGATTCCTAAAAAGGCTTTTATAATGTTTAAATATGCTGTTTTGCTAAATAAAAAGGACTTTGAACGTGTTCGGATACCTTAACACGAAACTGAAGGGAGTAAAATATTTGTTCGTGTTAAAAGTATTTCGTGTGTTAAGGGATAGTACATAAAAAACATATATCAACAAAATTAACTTAATTAGAGAGATAGAGTTTATATCTTATTTACACAGGTATGAATATATGCATGTATTTAATAAAAACCATTGAAACATATACATTCACAAGGACTTAAAGAAATTTAATATAAATTTTTCCAATGTTTTGAAAAACGAAACATTTAATGAGTTTTGGGAAAATAATTTGACATTTTTTTTAATAGTATTTTTCAGCATCAAATTATTGATAAATTATATCGTCCGCTTTGTTATTCACTTCACCATTAGATTGGAATGTGCGTCTTAATAACTGCACATACTTTTTATGACGTTCCTTATTTCGGACAATGTGGGAACAGGAGTTGCACTATTCATTTCATTTTCATCGTAGGAATCTGCATCAATGATATTTTTTCAGTTTTAAACAAACTCCAAAATTTCTTTGTCAGTCATAATTGTGGTGTTACACACATTGTCATCATCTATTGTAATGAATTCTTCCAATAATACAATAGGATAGTCCAATCCGACTGGTGTTTGCCGTATTTTGCTCATTCACAGAAGGGAAATCTTTTCGATTAAGATTAAAAGATTTTCGTTTCGTGTTAAAGAGAAAAAAGGCATGTAAATATATAGTATTGTGTCGGGACCGTTGTATTATTTCGTCTTAAGCACTTTCAAGTTAAACGTATTTCACTGTACATACTTTTTAAAAGAGTTTCTGGAAGAAAAAAAAAAGTAGGCAACAGCAAAGGACATGAACTGATTGACTGAAAACATGGGATCTCAGTCTTGTGTGACTATGACGTCATATAAATTTAGGCCCATTTACAGTGATATGAAAGTTCACGAACTCATACCATTAAAATGTCGCCAATCCTAAAATAATGAAGCCAATTTTAAATTTTAAGCGTCAATCTCCTATATATTTCGCTTGATTATGATAAATTAACGACTCCATAAACCTTTCAAAAATCTAGTTCCGATTATTTTTATTCGTTAATTTAAACGCAATTTTCGAACTCGAATTCTTTCATACATAACATAGCACTCAGAATAGTATTCTTATCAATTATTGCAGTAAACGTTTTAAATTAATACAGATGCATAATGTTAATAAGATTAACGATCCCAAAATTTGAAACAGTATTTAAACAATGGAAACCCTTCAGCCAGGAGTGATTTAACATTGAACTTATTCCAAGAATATTAATAACTCCAAGGGAACGAAATTTCATAAATGATAGTTTGAAATCCGAAATACAATTCAAATAAAAGCTCCCAATATTTAAAACAGAATTAAATTCATAATGGAAATTTAAAGCGAGAATAGCATTTCTAAAGAAACAGCTCAAGAGATTTATCATCGCGCCGAGTGAAATTACGTTATCCTCCAGGGAGCAATGATTTTGCATCTTGATGAAGATAATATATTCATAAAAGGAACATAAATATTGTTGCGGAATGAATTTTCACCTTAACTTTGCCGAGGGTAATTAATTTTCTAGTATTCCCAGTTGTTTTTCCCCTTGAGACTGACTACACCTGGACCATAAATAGATTTTGTATTCGCAGAGCTCATACAATTAACTTCGTGATGAAAGCAATATAAAATATACGTCATTTACCACTCCAAAAGAGCTCAAGTATTCATTGAGAGAAAGAGAAATGGTTGGTAAATTTAGAATGTGATTTACGCGAGAACTGTCATGAATAAAACATTCTTTGACGGGACCTAAAAATTCAAAACAAAAGCTACACAATTTCGTTTACCCCTTAACGAGCATGATTTTGTTTTAATTCGATCTCGCTAAACAGGCCAAACTGCATAAATGAGATAATTCGTGAGGAGTCATTTTATGCTGCTGTAATTTTTACACTTGAATATAAGCGATCACTGTCTTAATTCGTGGGACACTGCTATATGTTGTCATAATTTCGTAAATTTAGATAAATTTTATAGTAAACAGTGAAATACGTTCAACGTGAAAACTCTTAAGACGAAATATCGGTTAACACGAAATAATACTGCATTCCCAACAAACTACGATGTATTTTTTCATGCATTTTTTTCTATTAACACGAAACTCTATATATAAAATTGCTTAACACGAAAAGATTCCCGTTCCGAGAATAAACAAATTACAAGAAACGCCAGCAGGATTGATTGTACTGTCCACCCGTTTCATCGAAAGAATTCGTTGGAGTGGATGGCAACGTCTGCCATAATTGGGGCTGTACACACAAAGACATTTTGGGCTTTGTTCAAAGCTCAAAATATATCATTGAGGTAGATTCGAAAATGAAAAAAATAATGCAGATTCTGTTCCCACGTCATCCGAAATGAGGAACATTATGAAAAGTATGCGCAGTAATTGAGACAAGCATTTTTCACAAAAGGAGAACATTTGGAAAAAAAATTATTTAAGTTAATTTTTTGCCGAAATATTGTATTTAAATAATTTTTTTTGTCAAAATGTCCTTAAAACAATTTTATACATGTATTCTATTCTAAGTGACACTAAATATCATGAAAATTATCCATTTATGCGCTTTTTTAAAATCATTGTTCCGAACGTAGTCTGATACCTTAAACTATACGTATGAAGAAAAATTTTTTGCGTTTCCTTGGATTTTATATGAATATTTTTTCTTAATTTCAATAAGAAAACATAGGAAAATTAATACATATTATAATCAAAACTTGATAAATTTTTACGTAATTATGAAATACCCTAAAATGATGAGAACGGCACCTGAGCTTGTATCTCAACCACCCGCTGTCCCCTTTTCATCAAAGTTCGATTGATATAGCTCTGGCGTAAGAATCTTATCCGACCATGATTTGTCGTTACAAATAGTCCCAGTACTTCATTTGTGCTTTCGCAAATACAGCCAATAATATATTATTGGCAGTATTTGAATATTACTTTATTTATAATATAGTAAAGTAATTATTGACTATAGAACTCAATAAAGTGTGATAAATCCTATATCTGTGATTTGGATTAAAATCTGCAAATAAAAAAATAATGAAAGGAAGCGTTGATTGAATATCAAGGAGAAAGGTCCAACAATGAAAAATCATTTGGGCATTCTGCGACGCAGTGTCACCAGAAACAGCAAAACCCCATGGGAGAAATACTGATTACTCAGGCACCTTGGGGTCGTAAATCCTACACTAATCTAAAGGTAAGTCCCTAAGGGGAATGCCGCATTAGGAATTTCAGATCTCGGTTCCATTTTATAGGATAAGCAGCTTCCACTATCTTCTATAGCAAATCTTTCATGGAACCAGGACTCGGTGAGGTGTCAGCTCAGGTGTCGTCTTCACTTGACTCTTCGTTCAAAAACTACACAAGACCCGTCACTAATTAATAAACCTGGTCTACAGCGTAAATTAAAATCAAATCAAAGAAATCAAGACTTGAACTTACAAAATCAACTCGAAGATTGTCTATTACAAAGTTCGCGAGCCTGACAGCTAGGCTAGGGCTGAACTTAATTTTAGAGACGACTAATAAAAATTACGACATAATTTATATGTATATGAACACGAATTTGTGCAAAGAATACTTAAAATAGTGTAAATAATTCATATGTGGATGCATAATTATTGCTCTATGAGGTATTTACTTTATAAAATTGTAACATTCGAAAGCAACGCCGTTTCTTACATTATAATGGCGATTTAATGGAAACTTGGCGAAATCTTGGCGATAGAGTAAAGTTGGCATCATTTTGGCGACTATTTTTGGCAAGTTTGCGACCCTATGAATTCTTCTGGAAATTAGTGGAGAAACCTACTAATATCAAGATCCATGACGCAAGCGGATCTTTCTCGAAAGATCCATGAGGTGAATAAATAGGGAGACGCTCGCCGAAACTGAGAGAATATTGTTTTGAGAGATTAGTAGTTTTGCTTTGACCGTTGAAGAGTCGACCAGCGATTAGTAATTACTGCGGCTGCTTAGAACGAGCGAGTGATTGTGAAAAATCTTTTCCATACTTGTATTAAAAGACACTAATAGTCGTGTTCGAATGCTGTTGAAGGTGTGAAGACCTTCTGAGATTAATTCTGCGAATTTTGCTGTGTATCCTGTGTTTCAAGCATTGTTTTTCGACGATAAATTTTCATCGCTCTTAAAGAACTGTCTTTTTCTTTGCGATTGATTTGCATAAAGTCCTCGAACCCCTATCAACGTAACAATATATCTTCTTTAATAAATACGATACATAATAATAACCTTAAGACAAAATCAACACAAAACATTAAAAAACGTGTTTCATTATCAGCTATCGCGTTGCCTTAAATTATTCTAGATCAATAAAAATCGCAATAAGAAATTGCCCAAACTTTGAGAAACACCACACCACTAGTGATTTACAAGTATTAAATTTACTGGAATATACTCCCGCATCATATATTCTTGCAGATACTTATCAGAAAAGAATATTAGCCGATACCCACTTACTGCACCCC
>BMAV01019331.1:88053-100793 GCA_019973955.1 Trichonephila inaurata madagascariensis
AGAGAGCGAACGACCACCTACACACGATGGTTATACTAAGTTGAAAAGGACCTCAAACTAGTAGGAATCAACCGATGGATGTCCATCGAGACTGACAGGGTTAACTGGAGGAGAATCAGAGAGTCGGCCTTGGCCTGCAAAAGGCTGTTGAGCTTATGAAGGAGAAGGCTGTTATATCTATTGATAGGACTTATTAAAGCCCTACGCTCCTATGAAAGAATAGGTCCCACCTGTGACCCTTAAAAGTAGACTATATGTAGCATACGTTGTCAAATACTCGTATAAAAGGTTACCCGCATTTAGGTGTGCCTGAGAACGAGGCAGCTGATGAGCTGGCTGGTAGGAGTTGTGATCTCCCTAACCCCATTTCTTCTGTCTTGAGCCATTCAGGAATTCATTTCCTCCACATAGCTAAAACTAATTTGACTTGGAGAAACCCTCCTGCTGGCCACTGGTACGCAGCTAAGAGTCCTGGCCTATCTCTACAGTGCAGGAGACCCAGGGCTCTTCAGACGGCCTTGGCACGCCTTAGAAGCTGTCACCTGCATGGTATGACCTTTGAGCAAGAGGTAAAGTCCTTCTTTACCTGTCCGTGATCTCTCCCTGCTTCTCCTGCTCAACTTCTGGATTGTTGGGGCATTTCCCTTGGATAGTTGTTTGGAGATTAAGACCTGGTTTGTGACGTTCTTTTGCGGAAAGTTCACATGGTGAAGGCTTTCCTGCTCCAAGGGGATTTGAAACAACAGCAAAGGTAACTTGAAACAAATAAAAGTGCGAAACTTACAATCCAGCTGGATCGACTGCAATTTTTCGACTAAATGAGCAACAATGGTGCATGGAGGTAGAACAAGGCCCACACACAGACAACGGTCGCGATGCAGTCTTGCCACTGTTGATAGGTGGCATGTAGCTCGAAATTCCCAGTTTTTGAGACACTATATCTGGGAATAACATTTGAACATAAAAACTCATATTCGACTAATTTTATTGAGGCTAAGTCGAGAAAGAAGTGGCTTCCACCGAGGTCGAGACCCTTGCCCACCGAGTGCCCTGAACATTTCCCCAAAACTTATAATACAAAATTGTCCTCTGCTATATTAGTGTGGTATGTTTTTAATGTAATAAATCTCGTAAGTCGTTAAAATATCTTTATATATATATACTCGTACTTAAATATTACTTAAATATTTATTTAGTCAAGAACATTATCTCTTTCGCGTTACATTTAGTTACCTCATTAAAACAATTCTATGACAAAAACTAAAATTATCATAGAGCAGTATTCGATGTTAATTATAAATTAAAATTACTGTAAAATCCGGCGTATAACGCCCACCGGTGTTTAACACGCACCCATACTTTCAAGTTGAAATTTTTAATTTTTAGGTATATTCGCCGTATAACGCACAGCCCCTTTTTTACGAAGAAAACTTAAATGTGAGTATACAATGCTGCTATGTTTTGAAGCCATTTATTCGAGTTATTTTCTTAAGCTTTTCCAAAACTATAGTATACTAGTATACTTTTAGAGCTACAGTCTTTTAAGTTCAATAAGAATGCCTTTTCTTTTAAATAGATTTCTACAAATTTCAAAATACTGTTTAATTTTTTTTAAGCTCATCTCTTCCTTTTTTTATTTTTAAAGCTCTCATTTTTATACCAGGTGTATAACGCGCACCTGTAAATATCGATCTTATTTTTGGAGTTAAAACGGCGCGTTATAAGCCGGATTTTACGGTACTTAAGATACATATTTATCTCTAATTCCGTAATAAATAACTTAATTCATCTAAACAACTTTTATCCTGTTGAAATTCCATATTCGTGCTTAACAATTCCTGCATTAAAAATAAGCAATAATTTAAAACTCATAGTCGATCTCATTTTATAAATAGTCCAGCTGTTGAAAGAAAACTCATAACGGGCTTAAAACTATTAATTCGTAATTTTATGAGTCAACTCCAAAGATTCCCTCTGATTCATATACTTTAATCTCCGCAGCTGAATACACTTTAAGACTCCGACCTTTCAAAGGCATCGTGGCAGAATTATTTCATTGAAGAAATATATTTCACAAACTATATTACATAGTAAATTACTTCACGTAAGAGACTTTTAAAGTTCATGGTAGACGTAGTTCATACGCAAGAATACATAGAAACTGACATAAATGAATGACTAATATTTTAAGTAATAAAATGTATAGAGGTAGGCAACAATAAAATGCTTTATGACTCACCATGCAGAGCCTTTAGGTAGACTTTCCCTGCCGATATGAGTTGTCTGGCACACGGATTGAATTTCTCCAAGATATTCTGAGGGAAAAAAAATTATAAATGTAGTACAAAAATAAAAAAGTAATACAACCTGATATATTAAAGATATTTTAACTATAGGGTTGAGTTGAGTTTGGTGTTTTATGGCGCAAGAACCAGTTTTGGCTATACTGTGCCAAACATTCATAGGTCTGTGGTCTGGACGGGAAAAGAAGAAATTGAATGACAAGATGGAGGGTTGAAGATAGAGAAGGATCACTGGGGAAGATAGAGAAGGATCACTGGGGTACCCCGGGGTCGTGACACCCGTGTTTACCAAAGATAGTAAACCCCTTGGGAAAAGGAAAAGATCACTAGGGTACCTCGGGATTGTGACACCCGTACCCACCTAAAGAAGGTGAGCCCCCTGAGGAGATTTTAACTATAGGAGGACAAGGGAAATAAATTTTTTAATCTTATTTTAAGTTTTGACCGTTAGGGAAAATTCAGTGTAAATGATTTACATCATAGTTTTCCAACCTTTTTTGAACTGGTGCTCCCCTTTTCTACTGAATATTTCGATACCCCCCCCCTTCCCACTCAGAGAAATAAGAGCATACATAATACATGGTGGAAAACACGAATTCAATTTTTAAAAAATATTTTATTACTAATAGAATATATTTTTTTAAATTTTTATTATTTTTTTAATTCTAAAGCACCAGTTTTTTTTTACTTGCAAATCTGAAATAGCTATTACCTCGAATATACAATTTTATAATACACACAATAAACAAAAGGTAACTAGAATTAAAGTTTACTTTTGTTTGTAATCACACAGCATGATTTTTTAATCTTTTTTAGACAATATTTGGTTTATCTGCCCATGCCCCTCCATACCATCTCGAAACTCCCTAACTTATTCTGGGTCTTTTACTGTCACCCTGAAAGCCTCAAACGCCCACAAGGGGGCGTTATCACTCACGTTGAGAACCTATGATTTACATAAATATTGATATCTTAACTATTTTTTAACAAAAAATTGTAATTAATTTTTAAAATTCAGTGTAAATAATTTTCATAGATATTGATATCATTGTGTAAACTGAATAATTGATTTTTAAATTTATCATCAGTATATTAAATTTACATAATTTATATAATTGTGTGTATTTTTATAATTTATAAAAAACTTATTTTATTTAAAATTTATATAATTTTTAAAAAATACATAGCGTTTTAAATTATTGAAACTTTTCAATCGCACTTTTCATTTATTTTGAAACTGTTTCCTGTGATTTAAAATTTGAAGAAATGTTTCTATATAAAACCTGCTCGTACTTAAAAACGTAATTGCATGATCAATAAAAAGAAAATAAATGTTTGGATGAGAAATTTTGAAGTAATTTGTTTTGGATTTCACGCGAGATTCTTTTTATATTTTCAAAAGATATATAATTTTGGGGTTTTGATGAAACATTTGAATTACGAGGAGTATTTGGAACACAAAAAGTATTCATTGAGAAAAATTAATGCAATCAAAGCGGAAAACTATTGAAAAGCCTCAAGTCAATGAAATAAATTTTTTTTAAAAAAAAGCAAATTTTTTTCAAATATTAAATTTTAAAATTTCCTCATAAATTACAAACAAATTTTAGATTTTGGAAACGTGACTATTTTCCTCAATTATTATGTAAAAACAACATTTGCCTTCAAATACTGATTTCAAATCTCTTACTGAAGGGGAAAAAAAATCGATTCTAAAAAATAATGCAACTTAGAGATTTTACAGTAATTGCAAATGAATTTTCCATCGAAATCCAGAGACCTCATCCCCTCCTTCAGGGGTCTTACCTTCTTCAGGTAAGCAAATGTAAGATATTGATTAAAGCTGTTTTTGATTGATCTTGTTTTTTCTCTCCCATACAGTTAATCCCAACTGTTTTTGGTAAATACGCATGAAGCACTCTCGTGATACTTGGACGATATTTCACATTATTCAACCAAAAATAATAATCATTTACATACCCTTCCTTCCTTTCCTGTTTTAGATCATACATGTAAGCATTGGTAATATTTACACGATGTATTTGGTTACTTGTAAATTAAGAGCAACGTTTAAAACATCACTTCATTTGTGTTTATATACGATGGATTTTTTTTTTCATTATAGAATACATTTAAGGACTTTTAAAAGAGCGTAATTTTTTTACTAGATTTAATATATCTTAGTCTTTTTTTAAGGTTTCATCATTTTATTTGAAATAAATACACATATTCTATGTATCTTTCAGAAAATAGTTCTGCTTCATTTCAAAATTTCTAAAGCCTTAGTTCCGCAGAACAGTTGCTTTTTACTGTGGATCATTACAAAAAACGTGTGCATGTTTCATTTTTTACTTCTATTTATTCTTAAATTATTTTTTAAACGTCTGAAAATTTTATTTTGTAAGAAAAAAACTGATTTTACCAACATTAATGTCATAACTGAAGCCCAGTGGCTCAATGGTAGTGTATCGCGCTTCCGCGCCACAGGTCTGTGGTTCTAATCCCGGGCTAGGGACTCAGCCTTCAGTGGGTCAATGAATGAGTACCAAGCTTGCTTGGGGGAATGAGTGAATATTAACGTAGCACTGTTCAGCTACACGAGGGCTTTTGGCGACGGACCTTGTAATTTTGAACCATGGTCAAGTGACGAGGACGACACGTGAGCTGGTACCCCCTCTCCTAACTACCACACCACACCAACGGCAGGACGTTTGAGTTCTGGACAGATTTAACGTACATCGCTCCCCTACACGGCGGGTCTTTAGTGGTCCTGGGCTCGAACTCGTGACATACTTGCCACGATCCGATACCTTGACCACTAGGCTACCACGGCTAGCAAGCTTGCTTGGAAACTAAACACGAGGGGTTTCGCGTCAGACTGACACCTTGACTGAAACATCTGCACATGCACATCAGAGCCTAAGGTCACGTTAACTGAGATAGGCACAGTAGGCCTCGAACCTCATGTGCTGTTGCGCCACTAAGTTCAGTTCAGTAAATTAAGGATTGGTCGACGAAACTTGGAAAACATGATCCTTGGGTGCTTAAAATCACTTAACCATGTTAAAAGAAAAGATGCAAATATTTCATAATTTCAACAAAGTATAAAGTGTTTAAGTAAAGATAAAACTACATCATTACCGCCTATAAATTACCAATCCAATTCAAACCGAAAGCAAACAACATTTTTGTTCTAAGACTGGTATTATTTTACGTATTGATTTGTGTGTGTGAATGTCATAAATATTTATCCTAAGAATTGCGACACGCTTGGTAAATGTTTTAAATAATCTACTTAGCATTTTAAAAAGCATTCCTCGTGGCTACTATCTGTGCAAATTTACTAAAAATATGCCACACAAAACATCACATTTTTTGTATAATTGTATTGACATTTATACTCTTTTCTTCAAATGATTTCTCAACCAATAGGGATACAACAACTGGTGTAATATTTCAGGTATAATATAACCATGTTAAATCACACCCACAAATTGCTTTAGTGCTCCCTTAAATTAGTTCTTCAAACTGCCGTCAGCGTAGTCGATCGCTGTGGTCTTTTAAAATAGCCTCTCCATTCCCCCAGTCGAACATTCCGCTCCAACAAATCCCCTCTCAGCCCCTGCCACCTATTTACTTCAATTAAAGTGGACGTCTTAATCCCCCACCAAATGACAACGGAGAACACAAAAGTAATTAGTATTAACGCTTCGGAATCACAGTGAGGTCAGGAGGCTCTGGTCATATATTATTATTATCCTCCCCTTTGTCATCCGGTAACGAAGTTTCGGGAGAGGTGTTGACTTTGCGGAATGCCCTCGTGCTCTTTTTGCTTTGAGCTCTTGGAGTATTTTTACAGAAAACAGAAGGCGAGAAACTTACAATTTAATCAGTTAAAGTATAATTTAAAAGTTCATTAATATTTAAAGGAGCTAATGTATGTTTGCTAAATTTGAATGCTTAGTTTCAAACAAAAAAATGGTTTTACGTGAATTATTTAATATTCTACCAGATATTAATTACTAAATAGATTAAAGAACATGTAAAAGAGTCAAATTGAATTGCTGCATGTAATAAATGGTAATACAAGCACAAAAATATTCAAGTAGAACAGGCAGTGAAATTTAACAGAAGCAATATCATCGTGTTCAAGTTCTTTGCTTAAAGGAATGCAAAAAATAGCCTAAACTTTTTTTTACATTCATTCACCAGTCTGAAGATTTCCGATTCAATGGATTGTTTAAGGTATCCGACTACGTTCGGAACCGTGATTTTGCAAAACCGCATAAAAGGATAATTTTCATGATATTTAGTGTCACTTAGATTAGAATACATGTATAAAATTGTTTTGAGGACATTTTGACAAACAAAAAAAAAATATTTAAAAAAAATATTTGGCAAAAAAAAAAATAACTTAGAATAATCTTTTTTCAAAATGTTCTCCTTTTGTGAAAAATGCCTTTAGTATAATAATATTTTGTTTGTACATAGCTCAGACCTCTCTACAGAGGCTCAACTAGAATTTTTGAAATATATAACTTAGACGTGGATTTATCCATATTTTAAGACAACAGAGGAGAGCAATTTTAAGAAAAAAAATGCCAATAATTATTTTAATTGGTGGTAACTCTGAAAATAATGTGAATTTTTTAAAAATTTTAGTTGAGCCTCTGTACAGAGGTCTGAGCTATATACAGGCAAAATATTGTCATAATAGAAGCATTTTTCACAAAAGAAGAACATTTCGGGGAAAAAAGATTATTCTAAGTTATTTTTTTGCCAAAATATTGTATTTAAATAATTTTTCTTTTTGTCAAAATGTCCTTAAGACAATTTTATGCATGTATTCTAACCTGAGTGACTCTTAAATATCATGAAAATTATCCATTTATGCGCTTTTTTAAAATCACGGTTCCGAACGTAGCAGGATACCTTAATGCTCAATGACGTCTTAAAAATACTCGCTGCATTAGATTCCAAACAAAAGAAGGTCCCCTCCCCCTCACAGGACACTCGTGTAGATAGCATATAGTATACGTTGTCAAATACTCGTACAAACGGCAATCCGTAACAAATATGCAATCTCACAGACCTAGGCACTAACCGTCTCGACTGACTGCTGCATTTTGACTAAATGAGCTATGGTTCATGATGGTAGGCCTAGACAAGGGCTCGACATACTAATTGAATTCTGTCACTGTTGTCAGTAGGCATGTAGTTCGAAATTCTCAATTTTTCTCAAAATATGTCCAGGAATAACGCATGACGATTAGAACTATTCGGATCATATTATTGAGGCTGGGTTCAGAACGATAAGAAATACTCCCCCACCCCCACCTTTGAAGACGAGACCCTGGTCCCAGGTAGCCCATGTTTAAACCGCCTCAGTTTTAAATCAAGGTAAAAAATTATCAGTGATCCCAGATTTAATACTCTACTCTCTATATCCACTTCGCGTACCGTCAAAATGGACTTTTTATGTGCCAAGATATATTTAACGTTTGTTAGAATTTCACATCCATATTCAATGCAAGTAAGTTACTCTTCCCATATAGCTTCAACAATTCAAATAAGTATGATTTTACTGCATTTTCTTGTGTTCACTTCCCCCATTTTATTTTGAAAAATATCTCATTCGAATCTATCTTGATCTTTTATTGTCAAATACACAAAAACTGAAACATTTAAATAAGCACTCTGCAATTACTGAATTAAAAATAAAGAAAAACGTAATTTCATGAGACATATAAGAATAACTCATCTACTATAGCCTGATCGAATTTTAATGTTCATTAAACTACATTTTGCAATTAATTCGTAAATACTTTGATGATCACGGCAGACGGCTGGTCATGGTCGCGAACTTGTGAAAGGCGTTATTTTTTTATCTAGTCACGAGTCTGAACCCCAGTGCCATTGAAGACCCGCGGTGCAGAGGGATGAGTGAGTGAATATTAACCTCGCACTATTCAACTACTCGAAGTCCTTTGGCATCGGACATCGTAATTTTGAATCATGGTCAAGTGACAAGGACGATACCTGAGCTGTCACCCTTCTCCACACCTCCAACTTCCACACCAAAGGGAGGACGTTTGAGCTTGGTTAAGAGATGACTGGAATATTTTTTAAACTGTGGAAAATTGACACCCTCCATTAGGTACTGTGACTACAAATTTCACAATTTTACAGTGATTTTTCACTAACGTGATCTTTCTTACATGGTCATGTTATTAATCAAAATCACAAGTGGAGCAAAACACTTTGCTGGTTTAGTTAAAGTAGTTTTTTAAGAGGTTTGAGAAAACGATATCGCTTAACTCTGACTCTCCATAAAAAGAGAGAAATATTACATGCTACCCTTGGCAAGTTATTCGAAAGTTGGAGCATTTAGTTAAGATTCCAAAATGATACACACATCAGTATATTTAAGTCTATATAATTTCAGTATAACAAAAAGAAAAAAATCTTTTGAAAAAATAAATATTCACAGATATATCGTTGTATGAGTGAGTGAATATTAACGTCGCATTGTTCAACAACTCGAAGGCTTTTCGTGACGGACCTCGTAATTTTGAACCACGGTCAAGTGACGAGGACACCTGAGCTGGCACCTCCTCTCCTAACTACCACACCACACTAACGGAAAGACGTTTGAGCTCTGAGAGATTTAACGTGAATCGTCCCCTTACACAGCTGGTCTTCAGCTGTAATAGGCTCGAACTCATGACACGTTGGCCACGAATCCGTACCTTGACCACTAGGCTACCATGTCCACGCCGTGCAGAGGGAATGATATATATTAATTCTGCAATGATTACGTTTGCGTGGTTCAGTGGAGTGCTTGACCAAGGATAAAAATCGCAAACTTCGTCGCCAATAGCAATCAACCAGCCATTTTGAATCCGTGAATGTAAAGCTAATCCTACAGAACTACTTTCCTTTTCGATTTATTGTTTAATAAAGCGGCAGTGAAAGCAACAGAAAGGCTATTAATGACGAACCTCGTAATTCCGAACTACAAGCATGCTGTTGCGGCTAATGCCACCTGCCTGACGTAGTCAGAACGAGGCTCACGAAATTCATCATGGCAAGGGGTTAGAAGTACGCCTGTCGTTCGCCTATGCCTTGAGCACCATACAGGTGACAGTACGAATTAGCTCGGAGAAATTCCCCGAAAAGACGATAGATGGCGACACCATCTATCTCCACCTCCACACTTTTGCCATGGGACTGGATGGGAGGGAAATATTCTCCAGTCCCCTGCACTCGTGATTCAGCCCACAAGACTTTCGGACCCACTGATTTAACGAGCACGTACTCCATGTGTACTCGGAGGGTATTTGGTGGCATCGGGCATCGAACCCAGGCCTTCCGGTCTGGAGTCCGATGCTCTAACCACTAGGCTACCCACGGCCCTACTACAAGCATGACATCTGGAGCTGGTGTACGATTCTTCATACCTCCACGTCATGTCAATGTGGAAAATTTGAGGCACGACAGATTTAATGTGCAATAACCCTTTTCTATAGTAACACCAAGATTCGAACCCTACGACTCGACCGAAGCAATATCAGCCTTGAGATTGATACCTTGACCACTATTTCCATCTCAAATCTATATTGCTTTACTTGAATGCAATAAAATACAGTCGTAAGAAACGAAATATAATGAAGACTTGTGCTAAACTAATCTCCTCAGATTTAAGGCTGTTTTCACCATATGTACGAGAGCGTGAACTTGACGCGGAGCACATTTTGGGACAGAAAAAATGCCTCAATTTTTATAAAAATTTGTGATATTGTAACTCATGCATTTGTTTAGAATACAGTGTTTTTAAAATTTCAAAATATTTTATGAATAATTAGTTTTTCCCTTTTAACATGTAAAGGGATAGCTCAATTAACATTACGGTATAGGGGAAAAAATGCAAAATACATTTTATAAAAGAAAAAATGTGTCACCTCGTATAAAAATGAGTAGTATGATAAAATAAGTGATTCTCTACAGGATAGTGTAGCCAGAATATAATATTAATGTTTATAAGTACTTTTATATCTGAAAAAATATTCCGAATTTGGCTCCTATTCTTTAACATTAGCCGAAGATGGTCTTAAGTATTTTGAAATATTTTTTAAAAGATCTCAAAATCCACCGACAATTCATTAAAATGAACTCAAGAATTATTTCAAAAAGTGGAGACAAAATGCAACTCCTCAGAAATTTATGATTTTTTTTTTGTTCGTGCATTTTATTTTTAAATATATTCATATAGACTTGAGAATGAAACTATAATTTTAACTTTATTCAAAATGACCGTCGGGCAGGAATCTAACCTCCCACATGCTGTATCAAAATACACTAACCAGTTACATACCAAAAATAAACTGTAACAAGCATGCAATGCATTATTAAAGATGAAAAGGAAGAATTTTATGAAAAATATAACATTCAGGAAAAGGTTAGTCAAAATCATATGTAATCGCAAAGAAACAAGGGAATTCAGGAAAATGAAAAAGACCAGATTCTATGTTTTTTCAATAGGAAAATTATATTCTGTATTTCTAAGAGCTTTAGTAAATTTGTAAATCCATTCATTCGTCTATTTTTCCCTGTATCCAGTTGTGGATGTGGGTTGTACATCAGATTTTATTATTTCTAATAAAATAAACATGAGAAAAAGCAGTAGCATGTCTGATATGGTTGTGGATTTAGAAAATATTTAATGTAACACTGAATTTCAGTTAATGGTCTGAGAAGAATTACAGATGGTTGCAAAGATATGTTTTATTCTAAAGGCATACAATCAAAGATTTATATCGCATTCCTATTTTATTTCACAATTTAGCAAGCTCTTTATATAAATTTTAAAACAAAAATAATTTAATATACTTTATTAAAAGAAATAAAAATTCAAAACTATGGTAATTATTGAATAAAACGAATAAATTTCCAGATCAATATAATTTTTTAAATATTTTACTTAAAAAAATCAGAGTTAATTTCATTAACATTTTCATTTAAATGTTTTAAGTAGGAAATGTAATGAATTGTATTACAATAATACACTATATTCATCATTGACGTTTTTCCAAAACATCTTAGCGAATTGTTAAGATGATTTGAAAAGAGCCGTGGTAGCTTAGTTCGAGAGTAACAGAAAAGTAGTCGGTTAGACCCGTCCAAAGAAAGAAAATTATGTGGAAACTGATGTATATTAAATCTTTATCGGTGTTTTATACACGCAAGACACTCTGTAATTTCTTTTAATTCTTGTAAGTTTTAAAATAACTGTTTCCTTAAAGTTTTCATTACCATATCAATATTTTTCAAGAAAGGACATCGCAGTAAAATATATTTCAAAGATAAGTTATAGTTGAGGCTGAAACAGTGAGGTCCAAAGTCATCAAGGTCACATTAGTGCAATCAGGTGTTCTTCATTGAATTTAAAATTGTAGACTTGTACTTGTTCTAACCTCTGGGACCTTCTCCTAAATCTTCCGGGCTCAAACCTCCAGTATTAATTTTTAGAGAGAGTCTTTAGCACAATTTTTACTTTAAAATGAAAAATTAGTGCTTGTTTAATTAGAATAACTTGGAATTTAAAATAAAGTTAAAGGTATAAAAAAAAAGCTTAAAATTCGGAAAAATTCCAAAAAAAGGATGGCTTTGGTTGGACAAGGAAAGTGGATAAATATTAAATATTCTAGAATTTAATTTTGAAACCCGTAATACCAATGGTAGTGAAATTTTTTATTATAATGTTTCTATAGTAAAAGTATTTATGTATTTTTCAATGGCAAATAACTACCATTAAATATAAAACATACCTTAAAATTATTTTTTTGAATATTTTCAATGGGTTTTTTTTTGCTCTCTCTCTATAAAGATTAAAAAATTTGTATTTAATGGAATAAACATCAATTTTTGATTTTTTAAGATGTATTTCATTTAATAAAATGTGTACTCTTCGGAGCGTAAAAAAACAAACAAATAAAATTAGGCAAGAGAGATACGTATAACATAAAATTTCCTATTATTCATTTCCTGTTGCATTTCAACACATTCTTCACTGCGTTAAAACAGAAATAGAAAAAAAAATATTCAGAATATTAAAATGTTATTACGACAGTGATAAATTTTATTCAATGAAAAATAAAGGTTGCTATTTTAATGGATGAATCTTCCTACTGGCGATTTTTGTTGCATATATGATTCAAATTTCTTGCTACTATTTAATCCCACGTTCGCTAATACAGAAATACCCTTAATTTTTTTTTTAATATCGAGTTTCTGGTTCTGTATTTAGTTATTTTCTTAAAGCAGGAATGTTTATCATTGATGTGTTCAACAGTTATGGCATTACTAAACTAAACTTGATGGTCCAACAGCCCATGAGGGCCAAGGCCAACTGTGCCCATCTTGGGTTTCGTGACCCAG
>BMAV01019331.1:112068-152819 GCA_019973955.1 Trichonephila inaurata madagascariensis
GAAATTATATGAATTTTGTAACACTAAATCTCATTTCAAAATATCAAAGGCGAATATAGAAAGTAAATTACCAACGTTTTCAAACAATATTAATTTTTTTTTTAATAAAATAAAAATATATAAAATATTCAAGTGCAACCTCGGACTCAGGACCGATAAGTGGGGTTAAACTAGTTTGATGGCGCCAACCTTCCTACTGTTGCAACTTGGTAAGTTAATAGGGAAATATCCCTATATATATATATATATATATATATATTAATAGTTTATTACTATAAACTTAAATATTTCATAGTTATAGTTATCTCCATAATCTAATATTAGATAAAATTACTTATTATTATTTTATTCATATTTACTCCAGTGTTATTAAAGTTATGCTATAATTTGCAACTCTTATTAATTTTTATTTCCATTATTTTTATACTTTTGTTAAGTGCTACATTTCAGCCCTTCACATGATTTAAATCTGCATTAGGGTCCAGGATCTGGCAATAACTTATTTATTGCACTCAGATTTAGCGTGGGCTTTGCATTTGTAAGTGCAATTTTTAGGTAAGTTACCTCTATCTTGTAATGGATTTAGATATTCCTATCCATTATTTTCTATTGGTTTTTGCTCAGTGTTATTTACATAAAGGGGGGAAGGTTGGCTGGCCAAAAAACATGTTCAACCCCACTTTTATATAAATTATTTTATATATTAGCTGACCTAAGTCAGCAATGTTTATAACACAGCATCCATTTTATAATTTTTAATCTCGGTTACTCATATGTCCTTCATTGTGTGATTTTCCTACTGTCTATGTGTTTTTCGAATGTGTGATTGTTGGATGTTATCTCTTGTTTGTAGAGAATAAGCATATATATATATATATATATATATATATATATATATATAGGGAGAGAGTGAACTAATGGTAGGAATTTGAAAAATGGGCCAACTCTAATAAAAATGATTAATATTATAAAATATGCTCTATAACAGCAGACTTTCGATCACTAGGGCCCCTTTTTAAATATTCGCCAGATGTCGCGAACCTCCCAAGATTTTGCACACTTCCCTGAATTAATATTCTTGAACGAAATATTCATGTTTTAGTTGTTTTAGTACATTGACGGCAATTTAATGCTCTAGTCTAGGATGGTACATCTTTCAATTTTTTCTACAAAGCCTTTGAGTCTGTAATAGAGAAATTTGAACGTTAAATGAAAGATCTTCGCAGACCTCTAGAAAAGCGATGGAGACCCCATGGAGTCCGCGTGAAGAAGGGAATATTAACGTCGCACTGTTCAGCTACACGTAGGGATTGCAATACCGGTATTCACAAGTTTAAATACCGGTTTTTCGGTATTTACTTGAAATTTTTCTTTAAATTGTCTCCACTGTATGTTCAGGGATCACCAACCTAGTAAAATAGTATAAGTTTTCGTTTTTATGTCTCCTTAACGGGCGATTTTAATTAGATTGTGAATATAAAGTTGCATCGCGCAATCAAGAGAAGTGATAAAATTTTGTTGTTGTTGTTATGGGGCTGCGTATTGGTATTTCTACCTTTGTAAACCTAATATATTCTCCAGGAGCTGGTATCACTTTTTAGTGCGGCACCATTTAGGCGATATCAATTACCGCAAGTAATTTTGACGCCCAGTTTCTTCCCCAGAGGGAGGCACAAGAGCTCTGCGGATGCGAAAAATTTGTACTTAGAAATTTAATTTTGCCGAAAGCATCCAAGCAAGCGGGCATTCAAGGGATCTTTTTCATGCCGTATCATCGTACGACAAGGCCGCTGTCGATTTTCTGCATCAGGAAAATCCACCGATTTGGGACGGAGTCGAACCCGCAACTTAGGGTACAGAAGGCCAGGGACAAACCAACTACGCCACCCAGCCGGATAGTGATAAAATATATAAATTATCGAAGGAGGTGGGCCAAAACTATCCTATTACAGCTCAGAGCGATACTTCACAGGCGCAGGATTCATAGTCTTATATTAATATCTGTGAAAGTGAAAACAAGGTTGTAGTTGTGAAGAAAGTGCGTAATATTTCAATATTTTTCAAACTGGTGTGTTGGTTATTCGCATTATATTTGCATATCATATTTGAATTTACATATCATCGTGACTTTAAAAATAATAATGAAAAATAAAAGAGACTAAAATCAATTCAAATTGGATCAAGTTTATAGAAAATTTTCTTAAAATCTTTTACCCACAAACTTTATCCACATTCAGAAGACTTCGGTACAGTTATCGAAGAGAATTATGACACTAATGTCGATAGCGAAAAGGAATTATCTCTTGAACAAAAATTAGAATTAGCGATAAGTAAAAAAATTTCAACAAACCAAAATACAATATAGAAATCAGCTATATCCAAAACCATCAGACGAGAAATCGATTTATTTGAAGATAAGGGATTTAGAGGTAAATACTTGGAAAAAGTATATCGCATTTTGCTAACAAAACTACCAACTAGCGTAGATGTTGAAAGAACGTGTTCGACAGCTGTTATAGTTTGTGCACATTGTTACGTTCCAGGCTTAATGACAATACAATTAAGGTATCCGACTACGTTCGGAACCGTGATTTTGCAAAAGCGTACAAATGGATAATATTTATGATTTTTTGTGTCACTTAGATTAGAATATGTATATAAAATTGTTTTAAGAATATTATTACAATAAAAAAATTATTTCAGTACAATATTTTGACAAAAAATGAAAGAATGATCAATTTTCAAAATATTCTCCTTTTGTGAAAAATGCTTCTATTATAACAATATTTTGCCAGTATATAGCTCAGACCTCTGTACAGAGGCTCAAATAGAATTTTTGAAATAGATAATTTAGAAGTGGGCTTATCCATGTTTTACGACAACAGAGGGGAGACATTTTAAGAAAAAAAAGCCGATAATTATTTCAAATGGTTGTAACTCTGAAAATAATGTCAATTTTTCAAAAAATCATAGTTGAGCCTCTGTACAGAGGTCTGAGCTTTATACAGGCAAAATATTATTTTAATAGAAGCATTTTTCACAAAAGGAGAACATTTTGAAAAACGGTTATTCTAAGTTAATTTTTTGCCGAAATATTGTATTTAAATAGCTTTTTTTTGTCAAAATGTCCTTAAAACAATTTTATACATGTATTCTAATCTATGTGACACTAAATATCATGTAAAGTTTCCCTTTATGAGCCTTTTTAAAATCACGGTTCCGAACGTAGTCGGATACCTTAATGCATTATGTTTTTTAAAATCACATTTCAAAAATTTGTATAATACCACAGACTAAATAGTGATATTTACACTTTTTTTGTGATTTAAATAAGTAAAGGAACATCTTATTTTTTTTATGATTCTTTATACACTGTTATAAGTTAAAAAATAAGTTAATTTTTTGTGATATTTGTACTCTCTAATAACACTGGCAAGTAAAACAAAGAAACACCTGTATTTTCTTTCTTTTCCTAAAATTTCTAACACCGATATTAAAACCGGTATCAAGATCTAAAAAATACCCAATACCGGTACTGAATTTTTGGTCCGATATTGCAATCCCTAGCTACACGAGGGCTTTTGGCGACGGACGATACCTGAGCTGGAACCCCCCTCTCCTAACTACCACACCAACGGGAGGACGATTAAGCTCTCGTCAGATTTAACGTGCATCGCTCCCCTACACGGAGGGTCTTTAGTGGTATTGGGCTCGAACTCGTGACAAGCCAGCCACGATCCGATACCTTGACCACTAGGTTACCGCGGCCACCCAGGGCGTCCGCAGACCACAGTTTAAGAATCGCTGCTCTATAAGATAGCGAAGCCAGAATGTATTAATGTTGGAATACTTTTATATCTGAAAAAATACTCCAAATTCGGGTCATATTTAAAATTAAGCGAAAACACCCTTAAAAACATTCCCAAATTATTTTTTACCTATGAAAGAAACTTAATATTTGCAAATTGAGTAACCAAACTATAAAAGATAAAATGAAATTCTCCAAATCGAAAATATTACACCCATTTCATTTTTTTTAAAAAATGTAAAAGAATATTAAAAAGTAAAATATCGAAATTAAGGATGGCACTCGATATGAAAATAACCAAGAGACAAGCAACAGCAAAAATCTCTCCTTGACAATTGCAAGCTATAGATCCCGTAATTCGGAATCCGCAAACAGAGCTTTTCCTACTTCATTTCATCGAAAAATATGTTTCAAATAGCTTCTCAAACTTTTACACCAATAGTCTCAAAGCAGACGATTCTCTGACGAAGAACGACTAAAATAAACTAGTTGTTCCAAAATCCGGCAACACCATGCGAAAGAATCGTAATTGAATTTTCTTCCGCCGTTCGATATCGTTTGCTCAAAGTGGAATTCTTGGAAGTTTCACGCGCGCGCTATCTAAATAAAACTGATGAAAACAAAGAAAAAAAAAATGGTGAAACAACCGAGATTGAAGAATTCCAAAAGTATTCGCAAGTCGAGGGTACAAATTATGGTGAGAAAATCGCTCCACTCGGTGTCTGCTGTTTGTAATAGATTGCTGCGTGTTTTATGCGGGAGAAAATTGAAATTTTAGTTCTGGGCTTATTACGAAAAGGATTTTTGATAGAACATTTTTGTTAAAAATCATATCGAAGAAAAGAAACAATACTTATATTTCTCTATTTTGAAGCAGAAGAATTCAAAGGATTTCAATGTATTTATTTACTTTGAGCTTTAGTAAATTTTAATAGAGCCATTTTGAATTATAGCATATTTAATCAATTTTTTAATGTTATAATGCAAATTTTTGATATATGAGTTGTGTGTGAATGAAAATTGGCTCTTATAATAATTAAGATTAATTAACACTCAGCATAATTAATATAGAAAAGAAAACAATGTAAATTTACCTTGAAAACCAATTTACAAAACTTCAAACTTTTAACTTAAAAAAAAACTGAACTGCATTTGATAAGCTTAAAAGAGTAAGTGTTTAAGGCTGTATTCGGTATAAGTATGAGAGCTTAAACTAAACGCGAAGCATATTTTCAGACCGAAAAATGCCTCAATTTTCATGGAAATTTGCATTATAACTCATACTTTCATTAACAATATAGTGTTTTCAAAAAGTGTAAAATATTCCATGAAGACTTTCTTTTTCGTTTTAATACGTGAAGGCATAGCTCATTTAACATTACGGTATAGGAGAAAAAACGCAAAACACATTTTATACCAGAAAAAATGAATCTGACTCATTTTAAAATGGGAAGTATGACAAAAAATGCTGCTCTCTAAAGGATAGTGAAACCAAAATATCATTAATTTTTCATTTATTTTATATTTGAAAAAATGTTCCGAATTCGGGTCCTATTCGTTAACATTAACCGAAGATAGCCTTAAATTATTTAACAGAAAAAAATAATTATAATTAATTAACTATAAATTTTAGAAATGTGTTTTGAATTTTATCCACTTGATTTTTTTATACACCGATATATTATTTATTTTGCTTACATTGTCATGTTCTTTAAGAAAATAAGCTTCAGTTAAATATATCAATTTTCAAACGTATTAGCCTCTGTTCTTTTTTGGCCTTTGAATTTATTAAAATCTTGGCAAAATCTACATATTTAGAATTATAAATATCGCATTTAAAAACAATACGATGGTAATTAAAGGCGGTCTTGCTAATTTTGAGCCATAATTGGGAGGAAACCCAGCTAGGACCATCCTCTCCAAACGTATACATCATTTCAATCTTTGAACCTTCACAGACTTAACGTACATCGCCTTTTTAATGGATTAATTTCACATAGTACTTTAAAGCTGTTGGAAATAAACCTTCAACCTGCTTTTGACTCAATTTTCTATCTCACCTGGAATTCCTTCAAGGGGAAGTATTAGCAGATCGTGATACTATTTAATCATACAGCTATCAAACGTGCAGCATCTAATTTACTCTTGAAACTTTATATTAAGTTCTTTTCTCTTATGACATCAGTTCTTTTCTTTTTTTTAATGCATGTGATTTGCTTATTCAAGAGTTTGAGGGATTATTATGACTGTGTTAGATGTTAGCAAGATTGAGTGTTGGATTAACATGTTTAGGTTTGGAAATTCAACTGTTTGTTTTAATGTTAATAAATTTAATGTTTTCAGACTTTGATGTAATGGCTCTTGAGTCTCACTGCGTAAATGATAGAGGATTAATATCATTATAATTCGCATCAAAAGCCATGTGAGGGCTATTGGCAAAATACCTAAGGGAACTGAACTCGCCCGAAAGGGGTTTAGAACTACAAACCGGTTCCCCCCGGGAAACAATCACCCATAATTAATCTTTATTGAACAAAATGTATTGGCGACGACCTCGTAATTTTAAACCACGGTCAAGTGACGAAAATGACACCTGAGCTGGCACTATACTCTTCACCATTCAACACTACGGAAACAGGACACTTTGAGCTTTGACAAATTTAACGCGTGTATCAGCTTCTCTACACTGTGGGTCTTCAGTGGCACCAGGACTCGAGCCCGCGACTCGACAAGTGAGTGAGTGAATATTAACGTCGCATTCTTCAGCTACACGAGGCCGTTTGGAGACGGACTTTGTAATTTTGAACCATGGTCAAGTGACGAGGACGACACCTGAGCTGGCACCCCCTCTCCTAACTACCACACCAACTGGAGGACGTTTGAGCTCTTGATAGATTTAACGTGCATCACTCCCCTACACGGCGGGTTTTCAATGGTACTGGGCTCGAACTCATGACATGCCAGCCACAATCCGATACCTTGACCACTAGGCTACTATGGCCGGTACTCGACAAGAGTTTACGACCATGAGCATTAAGTTACCATTCCCGAAGAATTATTCCTTCATAATAATTGCAACCAATCAAATCGGAATAGACTGAATATACTTAAAGATTTGAGCGATTAATAAATTTTAATAAATTATATTGATTAACATGTATTTCACACTGCACTTAAAATAATACATTAACTAATAAGAATTCACTCGGTAGTAATTACAAGCAGTGGCAAGGGGGGGGGGCAGAAAGTCTACCATTTTCGTATCATACCCCAATACGCCGCCAAACATTATTTATTCTTTTGATTTTGTCGATTATATGGAACAAAAGAAAACAGTATAAAATAAATTATTGATTAAATAGTTAGCACTAATTTATAAAATAAATTATTAATATAACAAATACTTAATACGTACTCTATAGATAAGTTTATAATCAATCGGAAAATCAAGGGCTATTGGGGGGGGATCCAGACTTTTGGGCACCACTTATTAGAAATAATACAGTATTATTTCGTTGTCAAAAAATAATTTAAAAACCATTTTTAATTTTAAAAAAGTTATTTTGAAATTAGTTTCACTTTGAATACTAACGGATGGTTTGGAGGAAAAAAAAGCTTCAAATAAGTTTCAAGAGCGACATTAACTTCTAAGAAAATTTCATATATTTAGTTTCCAAATTGCAAATTTTTTTGCGAAGAAGAACTCTATTTCTAAATTATAGATATTTAAATTCCATCCAAATGATGATTTTTCGAAGAATTTTTAGGTGCCAACGACCTAAGCACAAAAAATAAAGTTAACGTAACCCATGACCTTCCCCCACACACAACTTTGGCTTAATACAGGTTAAATGGCCGAAACCTTCAGCTTAACGGAAAAGTCAGACCTTCAGAAACGTGATAAAAAGCAAACAGTTCATGCTCGAGCACTCCCAACCATTCGAATTGATGACCAAATGACCGGTTAATCGCCCGGTGCTATTTTTCAATTGAATGGTCTGAGGGTCTCGAAAACCGAAAAGTAAAACTTGAGATTTCATAGAAAATGCGAATGACAAACATTGAGTAATCCGAGAAATGCAACCTCTTTTAAAGATTTTCTTCCTGGAGACTGTACGATTACTTCTCACAAACTACATTAAATATAAATATCCCTCAAAAATTTTTGTATTTAGTTACACATTTTTAAATTCCAATACAGTATGCGTTTGTGATAAAATAGCGAAAATACTTAAGTCGCGTGGTTTGAATTAATGTCGTTCTAGTGCTATTGAACCTGGTAACCTTCAATAGTACTTAAGTATTATATTGTTGACCAATTTCGCTAAATCAATAAACATCGTCTTAAATCAAAATACATCTTCAAATACTGCCATCGTAGGTGTGATTTAATCTTAAAAATGTTGCACTCTGAAAACACTAGGGCTATTGGTAACGGACCTCGTAATTTTAAACCGCGGTCAGGTGACGATGACGACTAAGCAGGCACCCCCTCTCGTAACTTCCACACCCCACCTCGACATATATAACGTGCATAAGCTACCTCTGCACGGTGGGTCTTCAGTGGTACTAGGCTCGAACTGATGACATGCCAACCAGAATCCATGACCTTGATCATCAGGCTACCGCGCGGCCACGAGGACGACACCTGAGCATTCTCCTAAATTCTACACCACATCAAAGTGAGGACTGAGCTATGACAGATTTAAAGGCAATAGCCCTCTTGCAAGGTGGGTCTTAAGTGGGATCAGGACTCAACAACGCCAACCACGTTGCCGACCCTCAAGGTCGTAAATTTTATATTTATTTAAAGAGGGCAAGTCCCCGTGAGGATTTAATAAGCAATAACGTCAAATACCCTAAATGAAGTTCTTCGAAAACCCAGTTTCAAATCTACTACAACTATATTAAAAATTACGACATTTGCACATCTCACTCAGGTAACGTTCACTTCAAAAAGGATTTCGAACTCCAGTAACATAATAAACAACCCTAACATTATCTCACATAATCATACTTAAAAGGATCGAGATTCGAACGCCTGATATCAGACTATTGAAATCGTAACTCGGGTGCATTCTGTGTTTTCTTTGAAAACTAAGTTCATTTGCTAATGCATTTACTGTTGAGTCAATCGTTTCACTCAGAATTAAAATGGATTCTTAGGAATATTCATATTTGTTCATCAAAGATCCTACAGCATTTGCATCGGACTTCCTGAATAGTATTGGTTTGAATTAAAGTCGTTTTAGAACTATTCAAAGACAAGCCTTTTAATTTTGAGGTGACGTTGACTATACCTAAACTCGCTTTCTACTCTCCGCATCCACATTACATCAACGAGATGACTTCAAGCGCAGGTCAGATTTCAATTATATATATCAGCCTTGCTCTATATCAGGGGTGGCGAATCTTTTTGGATCAACGTGCAATTTTTTCTTTAAGAAATGTTTAATGAGGTATAGACGTGCCGTCAAATAATTTTGGCTTGTGGTTATTGAGAAAATAATAAAACTTAATATACTAACTCAAAACTCTTTATTTACAACGAAAAAATACATTTTGCACTGTACAGTAGTAAATTTTTTATTTCTACGTGTAATTCAAATTAAAGTAACATTAGTATGAATTTTGTTGTGGCAGATTAGATGTGACAAATAACTTGTATTAGGGTTCTAAGATGTTACTTTTAGCAGAATGCCTGCTGAATTGCAGCAATCTGCCAAACGGTTTCTAAGCGAGTCTTTAATGTTATTCATCTTTGAAAATAATGACTCGCAGATAAAAATATGTTTAAAATCGCATGAGTCGATTTCTTCAAACAACTAAATGTATCTGGAATCAAATTCCATGTTTCAAAAACTTCATTACTAGCATTTTCACTTATAGTGCTTGTTAATCTTTCTGTTTGAATCAATTCCAACTTTCTCCTTTTTTTCAACAAATTTTTGAAACTATATTGAATTAGATTGGAAATCATTCAGTTCAATTTACAACCAATCGAATCGGGACAAATTTAGTTTATTAAATGAAGTCGCATCAAAGTACATGAAAAATTTGAGTGTTTTTATTTTTTGAACCGAGAAAATCTCGCTGAAAGCTGCGACCGATCATTCGCGTTTGTTCGTAATATTTCATATTGAACTTTGTTATTTTGAATTAAAATAGAAATCGTTTTGATAGGTGGCGTGCCCAAAATATTGTATCGCGTGCCATTGGTTCGCCATCCCTGCTCTATATGATGGTTTTCAGGAGTAACACCAACATGTTACCCACTAATTGAGTCCGTTGCCCTATCAAACTGGCTATCGCGTTCTTGAGATCTTCTACGGAGTCGGGTCTGGAATCTTCCACAAACTGAATAACTACTCTACCAACCAGGCTACCAAGTTGAGTGAGAACTCAGTCCGTCGATTAATGAGTCGATAAGGCACTGAACTTCAATTAACCGCCCCTTCCTAGTTCCTCTTGTAAATCCAATTAAGCGAAGTTACACACACGAGAATGCACATTAAGAGCATTTTCTTTTTTCGACCCGCTTTCGACACATTCCTCACGAAAAGCTCATACTTTTTGAATTTAATTGGAATAGATAAGAATCAAGAAAGAAAGGGTTTCAAAGACCGATAGCATGATTAGACTTGCTTGCCGTTTCAATTACTGATCAGTCAATTATGCGAGAAACATGGCGTTAAATATTCGTTTGAGAGTGATAATCCACAGTTACAGGTAATGTTTCTCGCAGCTATATTTTCTTATTAATTCCAAATCTATGCAAGAAATGCTAAATATAATTCATTATAAAAGTAATCAGTTCGAATTAAAATAAAATGGCGAGTAAGAATTAGCATACTTTTATGGAATTCATAACAAAGCTGATTTAATCATTATGAGAACAATTTATGGAACGAACAAAAATACATTAAAACTAAAGATAATTAAAAAACTACTATATGAATAAATGCCATAAATCGTCTGACTCATTTTTCGTAGAACACAAAAAGCAATTCCAATTTATTTCCGTCAACATGATACTCGACTTTGTTCGCTTCTTATTCCGATCATGTTCTCTAGAAATGTCATTTGCCATCCGCTATTCTGATGAAAATAAAAGATTGTTCGTCTTTTATTCGTGTTTTTCTTCAGTCAACGTTTTACCAGATGCTACTCGTACAAATTCTTCACATTAATAATTAATGTTGGCAATGTTTGTGATATGTTTGCACCTGAGTTAATTATGAGTATTCGAATCTTTTTTTCCGTTAAATTGAATTGTTTGGTCCGAACTGAGATTTTATTATTATTTTTAGAAAAAACATTTGCGTTGGGAAGAAGAATGTTTCTATATGAATAAAATATTTAAAACCCCAATAATCAATTTCGAATCTTTTTAAAATTAAAAAAAACTATAAACTGAAACATATCAATGCCCTGACTGTAAACATTCATATTGTATTGTTTATTTAACACAGCCTCAATTATTATTTTTTACGTAACAGTCAGTGATTTAAAAGTCTTAAGAAATAAAATTGCCGAATGTTAGAACCAAAAGAACTTTATTTATTAGGAAAAAATTTATTAATCAATATGAAATAAAACATTTCCGAAAATTAATATTGGTTTTACTTAACATGAGAGTCGAAATTGTTTAAGTCACTACTGACAGAATATCCTGAATATTTAATTATAATTTTTTTTTATGCAACATTCAATCCAAAATTCTCTGGTTAAAAGGGAGTTAAATTCTAATTATTCGTTATAAAATCAATACTGGAAAAATTGCAAAAGAAAATATCAATCATTGCAATAAATATATATTGCAGGTTATTATATTTCTTGCGAAATATTTTAAAAGACTCATTAAACACATAAATTATTATTATAAATTATAATCAGAATAATCTCGCATGTCAAATGAAAATTTCAAAAAAATTTAAAATTTATGTTAAAGCATTTTTTTTCCGCAAAGATGTGAAAATTCTATTCTTTTTATTAATGATGTGACTAAAAGAAAAATTACAATTTAATATGGCCTCATTTCACTAAAATAAAAATTGTAACTCGTATTTGATCACAATTTATAGAACTTTATAAAAAAATTCCATTTTCAAAATATTAGAATTTTGTAATAATGGTAAGAAAATTATTACGTATTAGTACAATTAAAGTATAACCATTCTATTTCAAAATAAATATTTAAAAAATATTTCAAAATGAATCACACAATTAATAACATTAATTAACGCACCACAAAACCGAAACATGTGCATAAAATTTTCTTTCATAAATATTGTCATTTAGTATTCACTTTAGGGTTATCAACCTTCCTCAACACACAAATAATTAGCTGATGAATGCAGGAAAAACATTCATTTGGCAAATTGCCGGTCGTCTTCAAGAAAAATAGAAGAAAAAAATGACACTTACTTTGTAAGCCCCATCAACCAACTTTGCCAGCTCTTCACTTTCTGACATCATATTCATTTTGACTTCCAGATGATCCCGAAATATGAGGGTTTTTAAAAAAAAAAATTAACTCTCAACGTTCTGTTACGCGAGTCGCGAAAGAAACACGTGCTGTAGAACTTTTTGAGGACGATGAAATATATTCCACCGCGCAATCATGGTAACTCAAATTCTTCTGAATCGGAAACTGACGGGTAAAACTCTCGGCCACGCGACTGCAGGGTTACTGGAGGCAACATCGCCAGCTTTGACGCCAAATGTCATCGCTCATTCGAAAAATAGATGCTGAACAAGAGCAATTAAATTTTTAAGACAAACGCGATTTCAAATATATTAATCGGTATTCTTTTCAGTTATGGAATATACTCAAAATATACTCTAATAACGTAAAGAATGTCTGAATTTATGAATTTTCCGTATCTTAGGAAAATTTACAAATTGAGAGACTGAGGATATATTTCTGTGTAGAAAAGGAAAATTGGTTAAAACAATTTGTTTTACGTCGAAGAATAAAAAACATTAATCCTAAATTTAGAACTATTCTAACATAATTCAAGATATTCTTCTAACACTTTTTTTAAAATTTTTGTTCTTTGTTTTTAATTTTTAGTTCTTTTCAGACGATTTTTTTTTTATGTAATATGTTTCAAATCACGTCGAACGAAAATTTTTAGGCCTAATATTTGTGCAACAATAATTAATATCATTCCACAGATTCGATCTTACATCAAATATCCGATCTTTAACCACTTTTCATGGTTTTATAGAAAATGGAAGTCTTTCTTGTATTACAGTGACTTGAATTACTTAAATGAAATTATGTAATTCTCGATTATAATCTGATGATAATTCATAATATGCTTTACATATAATTTTTTCCTTTCGAATTTGAAATTTTTATATCATTCATATCGGTAAAATATTTCTCCAATATTCAGGATTTGTCATTAAAAACCAGTAAAAAATTAACATATTTATTTATTTAATAACACAAATGTGTCAAAATTTTTATACTTTTCCTTTATTTTTTTTTTATTATTGATTGTAAAACTGGTTCTCTTGTTAAGTTATTCTTGTTTGTTCAAGTAGATCATCGTTTTAGTTTTATATTGTTCAATTCATTAAATGTTAATTCAAAGAATGAAATTGCATCTAGTTTTATAATAGCTAATAATCTCACAATAATAGAATCTGAATTTAAGTCATTTTTGTGTGAAAAAAGACAATTTGGTTCTAAGAAATCATATATACATACGTAAGTAAATATTTAAAATAATGAATTCTGTAGTGACGAAATACATATGAGTGCTAAATTCGATCCTGATTTAGCCTAATTTCGACGCACAGAATAATGAGGCGATTATGTCACACATTTACTAGGGCTAAAACATTTCATTTAAATGATACAGTACAAGGCCTTTCATTTATATATAATTCGCCTTAAGAAAATCTTCTATTCTAGAAAGGAACAAAAATATTATATAAGTTGGTTGGTGAAAAATTGTTATAATAGACCAAAAATAGCTGCATGCTTATGTTAAGTGTATGTACACTTTCTAATAACAGTTTTGCTTAGGAAGTTCGAAATATAATTTAATGTTAGACGTGAGATTTCGATGTTAGGCATGTATTCGCGATTTAAAAGCAAACGAATTATTATTAAGAAAGTTTTTAAACTTTTAGAAACGTTTTAATCGACACAAAATATGAAATTGTAACTTTTTTCGAAATTGAAGTAAGTGACAACGCCATATTAAAAATAGATAATTTTTTATCCGTTGTCATGATAACAAGTTTATCTTAAAATACTAAATAAAGAAAAATTACATGGGTAAAATATTTCTGTATATAATCATTTTAAATGAAACCACATGGGGACTCAGTCTATAATTTAAATACGAACATGTTTCTGTTTCTATCTAGAATATCGTTTGATTCTTAATTTTTAATTTCTAATAATAGAGAGAAATTGTATTTGTGTTTTAAAAATTATTAATTTCAACAAGAAATCTTTCTTTTTCCCATTATCGTTTGGAATTATTTGTGTCTTTTTACTTTATAGCCGCGTTCCTTAATCTTTTAAAAGTTTCAACATTCGAATCGAAGTGAACGACTGCTTTCTTCCTTTTATTTTTGGAAATAAAAAAAATTCGACAGCCGTAAGTAAGATGAAGCTTTTGCTGACGATCACACATTCTCATTGCACATTCTCTTTTTTACCCACCTAAAAATAGTTTGTCGCTTTATAAAAATGGTGAATGTAAAAAAAAAAATGCTTTTATGAATAATTTTTTTAATTAAAAATATTTTTAGTAAAACATAACCAATGAAAAAATATTCAAAAATAAAATCTTGAAATTCAACAATTTAATCCATTTAAAAAGTTTCAAAATTTCTACTTTATAATTAATTGTATCGAGAACAAAAAACACAAAATAATTTGTGTGTGTGTGTGTGTGTGCTCTTTAACAATTACTTTCCGTATAAATTATATTAAAAATTAATTGTTTTTCGTTATTGAAAATGGATTGAGATGATAATCTGGATACATTATCCAATGTAACTTCGAAAATGCATTTAGTAAATACTTATGGCTGGTTGCAAACCTCACGTCCGGGTAATTCATATCCTGATTTTACAGATACTGATTTTGTCTAATGGATCTCTTCTGGCGAAATGTGAAACGTGGTATAAACTTAGATGTCATCATCGTATCCTGTACCATAATAACGTGATTTGTTGTCAAAAACGTACTACTCAAAGACTACAATAGTTTAAATTCAAAAAATACTTTTTTTTCTTATGATACATCGTTTAAAACTTGATAAAGTGTTTTCAAAATTTAAATTAAGTCGCATAGATTACTGCAATGAAGAAAATAAATTTATAATATTCTGTGATTTCAGTTCATTTGATTTTTTATACAGAAAGCACTTTGATATTTTGAATATGGCTTATGTTTAAATTAACGTTAGGGTTAAATGGTCTGCAAATCTAAAGTTTTTGAGATTATCTGAAAAGGAATAATTTTAAAATGAAGTAAAAAAAAGATATATTTATTGTAAAGTAATATTTATGGTGCGATAAAAGTACATAAATATCGCATAAGCCATATATGTAATTATACACTGCATAAAAATATTTAGTTATATTGCTTCAAATTTTATTGCTGTATATAATATTACATAAGCAAAATATTATATTCAGCAATGTAATTTTTAGACACTACATAAGAAAATCACATGAAATAAATCAAATATTAATTAAATAATTCAACTAGAAGATTCCAAATTTTCTTTACTTTGTTTGTTTTTTCTCTTTCGCTACAAAATCATTTCAGAAATTCTGATAATGTTTTTAGATTCTTTTAAATACCAAAATTTAATTAATATTAGCATTTAAATTTGGTTAACTATTATGAAATAGATATAACTAGACATAAGAAAGCAGCCATTGTTTTCAGTGAATAGTAAGTCAATAACTGAAAAGAGATAACGACATCCTTTAGAGAGTTTCAAAATCTCCGGTAGAGCTTACAAAACAAAAGCAAAGACACAATAATTCTAGGCAGAACAATAAGTCAATGGCGATCACGGTATGACCGGAAACGTTCAAGACGATTAGTTGCTGTTAATGGATTCTTAACACGCCAAAAACTGATGTAAACATACTGTAACGGAACAAAATGTAAATATTATTCGAATGTTTTAAATAATTGTGAACATTATAGTGTGAGTATTTTTTAAAAACACATTTGCTTAACTGCAAAAAGATAGCGCGGTCGCCAAACGATTTTTTCTATGACTTTTTTCTTTTCTTTCTTTCTTTTGCTTAGCTAGATTGGCAACAGTTCTAATATTTACTTTCTAAAATCTCGACGATTTTTTAAGAAGCTGTAGCTAGGCCTAACGAATAAGATGATTGGAAAATAAAAGAATGTTCCCACATACAAAATAAAATTGCCATGTTGTTTTAAAAAATTCAGTTCTTAAAATATGTTATAATTAAATCAACAACTATATTCAATAGTTAGCTATATTAAAAATAAAGAATTTGATGGAAGTTACATAGATTACAGACCTTCAATCAAATCAAAAGTAAACTGTAGTTTTCTAAAGAATAATTATACATTGTAAGCCAAGAAAATTTTTGGGTTTTTGAACAGAAGTCAGAAATCATATATTTAACCCTAAAATTTTATTCGAATTCTTTTGACGACTCCTAAGAATTATTAAAGTAGATTTCAGCAGCATTTAGACCAAATGACTCGCATATCATTTAGTAAAAACAGGAAACCTCACCTTTAAAGGTTGTATACAAAATATTCTGTATACATCATGTTAAAAATTGCATAAGAGCTGATTACGTGTTTGTATTTGCGATCATCTTTTAAATGCTCAAATAAACAATGAATGTGGAATATTTATTAGAGTGAGCTAGCTGTAAGCTGGTAGAATTATCTAAGGCTAGGTTGCGTATTAAAAATAGTATTTACTCACTGGATTTTAAATTCACAGTACATACTCTATATGCTTCTCTGAACTAATTGTGGATTTATTCCTTTTTAATTACGCATATTAAAATTGAAGCAAATCCGAATTCTCGTATTGAGACTTTCGGAAATTAAACCTACTGCGCTTTGCGTGAACTGTGTTGGATTATATATATATCGCGTAATAGTATCTTACTGTTCAGAGCAAAATAAACCATCACTTAGTACAACAATTGGCAAACTCATGCAATTAGTTTTTAAAGGTACTGTACGTACTTGTGTGGGAGAAAACTTACACTTCTAAAAAAATTATTACCTTTATAGGGTGATGTGATAACTACGCCCACTCCCGAGTCAGTTGAGATTGTAAAAGGCAGATGAAGTTTTGTTCGGTGTTATAGGGATGTAATGAATGTGTGTGGCGTGCTTTACGAGTTCTTTGTAACGAGTTAAATTGCAAAATACTTAAACTTTATGCTTGGGATTTTTAATTTATGTAATATTCTACCATTAAAGCGGATATCAGTCTAATCCTGAAGAAAATTTTAAAAAAATCTCAAAATCTGAGTTGGTAGACCTGGGTTCTTCTGCACAGTAAAAAGAAGTGCTCTAAATATATCTGTAATATAAATGGTAACTATATCTGTGAAAAAAGAGCGAAGAAATATGTAATACTACTGAATGATGAAACATTGTAATATTTTCAATTTCTAGAGTCTGAAACCAATTTTTTTCACAATATTTTATCTTTTTGTAATATCTAAAGTATTCATTATTAAGATTATTTAAAAATTTTCTGATGAGCATCAAATAGATAAGTTAGACAACTTGGCGATCTACAAAAAATCAATCTATCCCAAAATTAATGAATTTCTAATGAGGCAAAACTTCAATTAGATATTTGAGTAACATGAATTTAAATAAATTAACTTGATTATTGACCCCTATTTTTTAGATGCTGGAATAGATAAACTGAATTTTTGCAAAATTCGATGAAGTATATTTAAGTTCTTACATTGCTTTTCAATACTGTTATAAAATTACTTTGTTTCAATGAAGATTGCCATACTTTAGCAGTCGCATTATGAAATGAGTGTTTTATACGAGTTTTTTCCATACCATATGTTTAATTTGTATTTCTTAATCAGGGACCCAGATAGATTAAAATATAATAATAACAAACATTTATTTAAATTTCGTGATTGATAGCACAAATTTTTCACAGAATGAATTCCTTCACAAATTCTTTTAACCATTTATTTTTCAATTTTTTTTTCAGATAGACTTTACATTAACGGTAACATTCAGATTCATTTCCCAATACCACTTTTTGTCGAAAGACTTAGGATCAATTTTAATTCCCTCATGCATTCCATTCCGAACTGGGAACTTATTCAAAAGCTATATAGCTACGTTTCTCAAATTGTGGGGCATGCCCCGCTAAGGGGGCATGATAACCCTATTTGGGGACGCGTGCATATCGAAAAGTCGAAAACAAATTATTATTTTTCAAAAAATTATTAATTTACTGAAAAGAAACAAAACAAAGTACATTCTGAGATAATACAAAAATAAAATACACATTTACACTGATATAACTTACTTATAAAAATATTAGTACTGTACACAAAAAATGTATTTGAAAATTAATTTAACAATGCTATTAGTTAAGCACAAGTTTAATACAGTAGAAAGTCGTTTATCCGAATGTTAATTATCCGAAGCGTCAAATATCCAACCAGTTTTTTCAGAGATCTTTCAGCGAAAAAACGAAAGTGTACAACGGTACAGCGAAAAATAAGTGATTATTTTCCACAATAAAGGTAAAGTTGTGATATTTTGCACCTATTTTGCTTTTTCTTCAAGCACGTTTCCCACATGTGATGATTTTCAATATTCGTATAGTGACCGGTTTCATATACTGCATGGATCGCATTCGGTTTTTCTTTTATCCGAACAATCGCGTATTCGAACGGTGTCCGGTCCCAATTGATTCGGATAAACGACGTTCTACTGTAATTACCAGTGACTCCATGAGCTTGTCACATACAAAATTTAACACTTATATTGATATTTAGTCCGGATTATAATTAAAGTCGTACTCTGTGGCTTTAGCGTCAAAATATATTATTATTGAATTCAATTCATTGTTATTGTATGGAAGGGGGTGTGATGAAAATTATGATTAAATATTGGGTCGTAAGAATAGAAAGTTTGAGGAGCACTGCTCTATCCTAAATTAAGCAGAAAATGCTTAAGATTTCAGCATATTTGTTCAAAGTAGTGAGAAAGGGTTAGTTTACGTCGCATTATAAAGCAAGGATTATTGTTCTCGGACTTCGCAATTTTGAGCCACGATCAAGTAGTTTGAGCTTGCACTACATTCCCCCCAACTGCCCCACAATGCCAACATGCTCTGAGCCATGAAAGATGTAACGTGCATCAACCCCTCTACACGGCTGATCTTCAGTGGCACCATGGCTCGAACTCATGACACGCCATCCACAAGTTCTTGACCATGTGACCACTAGGTTACTGTGGCTTCCAGTGCCACGTATTGTAAAAAAATAATATGTATAATACTCAATAAAAAAAAGGAAGCTTAATTGCTACATTGATAAAAATGACCTGATTGCTTTTTGTTCTGATAATATTAGTTACTATCCTGAATTATTATTTCTTAAAATAATATACTACATTTCAGTGTTTTAAAATTAAGTAAAAATATAACAATAAATCAAACATCAGGTTTACATTTTGTAATGAGCCTCATTTTAATCTCATATAATTTATTTTTAAAAAATTATAAGAGAATTTCATGTAATGCTAAATAGAAAATTAAATTTCAAGATAAAAAAGAGCAAGATTTTAAACATATTTAAGATTACATATTGGAATCCAGTTTGCATTTTTAAAGCATGTTGAGTAACCCAATTTGTGAAAGGAGATTACTCAAAAAAAAAAAAAGTTTTGGGGGGAGAAGACGATTTTTTCCTTGAAAAAAGTCTTATTACTTTCTCTTTTGAGAAATATAAAGGCTTATAAAATTCAGCATCCTATCCAATAAGATTAGTTCTGCAACCTGCATACTAATAAGTGGATTCTGATTCTTCCGAATTCGTCTCCAGCTGCTGTTTTTTGTATATGGGTGCATAAGAACATTATTCCTTCAATTTTCTTTATATTAAGGCATAAATTATAATTGGAATAGGAATATTATTTGGTGAAGATATTAATAATGTAATTGAATTATACATTATGTTTTTTTTTAACTTTAAGTTATGTTTTGAAAATTTATATACGATTTATATAATGTAGTTATTCACTTTTTATATTTTATACATATCTAATTAATATTTAATCTCAGATATTTCTTATTTTGTAAGAAATTTGTTTATTCTGTCATTTACGTTAAAAATCAGTAATTTTTACTTAAACTTATATTGAAACTGTTAAAAAATTCTAGCATTTTGATTTTGACCCTATTTTGAGATAATCCATACTTAAAGCTAAACTTGATAATCACGTCTGTAAAAAAGGTTTTTTTTTATAAATATTTTTTTTTTGTTCAATCCATAGTTATATTTATTCCATACAACTTTTACATTCTGGTTTGCATTTTTTGATTATTTATTTTCATTTAGTTATCCATTGTTTAATTTTTAGTATGCTTCGTATTGTTACGTATTAGTACTTCGTATTTAGTGCGTTCGAAAAAGTTATAAAGAGTAAATTTAGTTTTAAACATAACTTTTTTCAGCTTTAAAAAAATGGTTATATTTTGCGAACTTTACTGTAAAAAAATTCTAATTTTTTTTTTATTAATTATTATGCATTCCTTCTCAAACACGAAAGTTTTGTTATTAATTATAATAAATTAAAAGTAAAAAAACTTTTTTTAAAAAAAACAAGCTATTATTTAAATGCGTAAAATGAATAAAATAAAAACTTTTCTTTTAAAACTTTTTTTACTACCAACTTATAGCGTGATTATACAATTAATGATATAAAAGCTTTTCGTGAGATTTAAGTACTCGTATTTACTTAGTTTGAAAATTTTAAGAACTAAAATCAATCAGATCAAGTTATTTAATTTACTTGTTTATCTACACAAGTAAATCTCGCGCGACAAGTTTCTATATCATAAATTGTGTAATGACGTTATAAGTTGATAGTAAAAAATTTTTAAAAGAACAGTTTATTTTATTCTTTTCAAAACCTTTAAATAAAAGCTTGTTTTTTCAAAAAAAAAAAAATTATTTTTTTATCTTTTAGTTATCGCTTGACAGGTTTCTCAGTCTGTTCATCTCATTCAACGCATCATTGTTGCAAGGTCGTTTGCCGGTTACTCAACTAGAGATTGTGCAATATCGGTCCAAAAGTTCAATACCGGTATACAGTATTTTTTAGATCTTAATACCGGGATACCGGTTTTAATACCGGTAGTAGAAATTTTAGAAAAAGGCAGGTGTTTCGTTGTTTTATTTGCCAGTTTTATTAGAGAGTGCAAATATCACAAAAAATAATTTATAAATTATAACAGTATATAAAGAATCGCAAATAAGTAAAGGAATATTTTATTTAAATCACAAAAAAGTGCGAATATCGCTATTCAGTCTGTCGCACTATTACAAATTTTTGAAATGCGATCTTAAAAAATATAATGCATCAATTGTATTGTAGGATATGCAAATACAATGTGAATAACAAACTCACCAATTAAAAAAATTTCGAAATATTACGCACTTTCTTCACAGCTGCAACCTTGTTTTCGTAGATACGAATAACAGACTACGAATTCTGCGCGCGTGCAGTATCTCTCTGAGCTCTAATAGGATAATCTTGGCACACTTTCTTAGATAATTCACATATTTTATCACTTCTCTTGATTGTATGATGCAACTTTATATTTACTGTCTAATTAATTTCGCTCGTTAGGGAGACATAAAACAAGAACGTATAGTATTTTGCTATGTTGGCGATTCCCGAACATATAGTGGAGACAATTTAAAAAATTTCTAGTAAATACCGAAAGAACGGTATTTAAACATGTGAATACCGGTATTACAAAATTGTACAAATGGCTCACAAAATACCGGTATTGTAATCCCTATACTCAACCTTTTTTCCCGCCATGCCACATACATATGATAGATATTTCACTCGGGCCCCAACAAGAGGATAATGGGGGGGGGGGGGATAAACACTGTAGACCAAAACAACATTGGACAAAGCAAAATTAATCAAAATATTAAAACTCTTTTTTGTTTTCCCCTTTAATACTACATTAAAAACGAAACACACACACACACACACACACAAAATTTTAAATCCGTAATTTTAAACCAATTTTTTCAATCTTTGTACAGAATTCGGATAATACTATTCTACAAACGGGGGGCGGAAATTTCGTGCAATTATCTTTAAAAATGAAGAAATTATTAAATGTTTAATTAAAAATTTGAGTATTTTTTGAAAAATCGTAAGAAAAAAAAGTTTTTGGTGTTTTATTTTTTAAATGACTGATTCTAAAAGAGAAAAGCCTGAACTTTTTTAGTTCAGAATAATGATTTATTAACATAAAAAAAATTCATACGGAATGATTTAGAAATCATTTTCATAAAACGCATAAATTTTGCCTCATTTTAGAAAAAATCGTAAAAAACAGAAAATATCATTATTTTTGTAAAAAAGAATCATACCGTATCATGGCAAAATAAATGATCTTTCCGATTATGTAATTATTTTTTGTCTGAGTTTGATAGAAAGAATTATAGATGGCTTTTTTTAAAACGTCGAAAAATTTTTAAGCTCATTCCGATAAGCTGCTCGGCAGAATAAGAAACCAACAGGGGGAAAAAACTATCGGTTTAAGGTTTTTAATTAATATCTTCTTAGCTAATTGCAATACTGGAATACAAATGGTCAAAACAAGGATTGCCATCCAAACTGAACGTATACACAAAATTTCAGCTCAATCGGTTGAAGACATCAGCTTCAAAATTGAGTTGTAAGATTCCACCCGAACAAATTACATTGCAAGTTGAATAAAAGCTTGTAAAAAGAGAAAATGATTTTTCGGAGCTTTATAATGTTAGTAATGTTTGGTTTATATGGTAGAATTGGTATAAAGAAATTGTACATAAGAAAAAACGTAAAATAGAACATCAGTTTTAATTAAATCAAAAATGGAACGTAATCTCTTATTTTTATTTCGCTTGATAATTTTTATATACAAACGAAACAATATATTTCAAAGCGAAAAGAATTTTAATTTACATCACAAATATGAGCAAACGATAAATAAAAACTAAATCGTGAGGCTTAACCGCTAGAGCTGTATCAGTGTTTATCGCATTAACTAGTCCACAAGAAAAATGAAAATATTCTTATAAATAAACATAAATTTATACAGCTGTAAAACTTCCATTGTATGGAACTTTTTGTGTTTTGTAGTCTACTACATTCCTTCTAACTCTATTTATCAACTTGTAATATTATTATTACTTGCGTTTTCAGCATATCTTTAAAAAAAATTTTAGCGTAATAAAAGATAATTCAATTAAAAAAAATTCCATTTATTGTGATTCAAAGTGGGAACACTGGAAATTGTCGATAGAGTTATCAAAATTAAAAAACAGAGATATAGGGTTAAAAAAAGTTTTTTAGTCTATAAGTTTTCGATATAACTGAATATGATTTGGGCTTTAAGAACTATTTTGAAGAAGAGAAATAAAAGAGGCGAGAAAAAATATGTGCTCTCTCTTTCCCGGTTTATCTAATAAAACTTCCATACAAGATCGTCGAAGATCTAATTTTATATAGAACTTTCTCTCTCTCTGAGTAACTACACTTTAGAAGTTCTGAAACAAATAATTGTATTATTTTAGGAATTTTGCAAGCTGTTAACTAGATTAACCCATTCCAAATATGCTGAGATTTATAGCGTTCTATGTGTTAAATCGCATTCATACGTTTTTCTATTTTTCAAAAACAAATGTTTTTAAATCATGAAATAGTTTTTAATATTGACAAGCCAACAAGTATTCAAAAGAAAGAAGTAAGTCTTTGCTTAGTAGTAAATAAAAAAAATAGGATTCAAGGAATTTTCTATATCTGCTGAGCATAAAAAAGTTATATCAAATAAATATTTTTAGGGAAAAAAAAGAACTTATGTAAGCAATATTTTTATATTTTAAAACAAAGGTATATTAAAATTTCTTAAAAGTACACTTTCCTTTCAACTAAATATAAAAAAAAATTTAATATATATTTTAAAATGATTAATATTTAAACAAACGGCAATCAAGTATTTGCTGAAGAGTTTTAATTAATTTTAGTTTTGAGATTTTTCTCATATCGAAATTAATTTTAGTTTCTTTTGTCATTACAAAATAACCTTTTTTTTTATTAATTAGAAAATACTCTTAAGCTAATTTATTTACACAGAATTTTAACATAAACATCATTCAAATTTTCAATTTCAATCATGAGTCGATTTTTAAGGTAAAAGGCTGTATTGCTCTTTGTTAGCGAAATAAAAGTAATTAAAATGAATAAAGATTTTTTATAATAGGTAATAATATGATGTTTACTATTATCACAATAAAAAGAATTTATTAAGATAATATTCAATAATTATAATAATAGAGTTGTGAGACGGGCTCATGCTTCTTTTCTTTAACATGACCTCTGGGTTCTTTGGGGGCCAAGATTAATGGCAACTCTTTTCCAACCAAAACCCAAGAAGCGAAATGTGAAAAAGAAATGCAAATAAGATAGCTTTTAAATAACAGAAGTTTCAGTAAATCATATAGCAATTTGGGGAACGTTATGTGTGAAAGAGATACAAGCGTGAATTGACAGCCAATTGTGAAGTTACCTGGAAGATAAGCCATTAAGTCAAGGTGCATACCATTGCACGCGCGCCCAGACATTTCTTCATAAGATTGAATCTAAATTTGGATTAAGGTAGGATTGATTATTTGATATTAGGACTTGTGATATTATTAGAAGTGAGAGTAGGTGGATTAAATAATTATAGTGGTCTAAGTTACGCGATTCGGTTTAACTATTACTGTGTGTTTGTTCATGATAGATTCTCGCTTAAATAATATTATCTAAATTGTTAGACATTTAAGTTCCATTCTTAATAAAGTCATATTAAGAATTAAAAATGTCTATTCCTTTTGCAAACCCTACACCTCTAGCTCACGCTGACAACCAAAGATACGATCACCCAAGAGGGGCGGTATCACAGAGTTTGAAAAATTTAGAACTCATTCAACTAAACTGGAGAAGAATTTAAAGAATTAATCAAACAAAAAGGAGAATAGTTTAAAATAGAATTTTATAATTTTTAGTAGTTTACAATTAAGAATTCGTTCAGTACAAATACAAGAATTTATTTGATTATTTATATTTACGAGAATTTATAAATTTTATTGGTTTACTTAGAATTCTTTCATTCGAATTCAAGTTTATTTAAAGTTTAGCAGTAGAATTTCTTAAATTAAACCAAAAAAATCGTTCCCAAAGGATTTCTACGCATCAAAAGAGACATGACTGCCAAACTTCAAATATTGGGTCTAATAATTCAGAACATTTTTTTTATCCATAACTCCCTTACAGCCATCCTTTCGAGTGGATTTCTACAAAACCTGTTCTAAGTGGATCTCTACTCAACAAGAAAACATGCCTGCCAAATTTCAAGTCTTCGTGTCTAACAGATCTATGGATTTCATGTTGAGCGAGTGTGAGTCCCTTTTTTCAGATGTAAATGGTGCTTCCTTTTTACTGACACTATTCAAAGCCACTTGTTGATCGATCGAACAATCACAACGACAACAAACTTGGCATGGGGACTATTGACAATATGAAAAGTAAGATTCGTTTAAAAAAAAAGTTCATAAAACCACCGATAGGAGTATTCATGGCGCTGTTATAGCTTATCAAACCGAGAATCTCCATAAAACATGGTATCAAAGTAATATGCAAATTCATGCTTTCATGTACGATAACCGTGTCATTAATTTTGGCTATAAAAACATGCAGACAGCTCCGAAAAATAATATTTTCTGCAGAAATAAGTCAATTTAAATGATCATGAGACTCACATTATCAGAACACCTATAAAAATAAAGCTGTGTTATTTTAGTTAGCTACAGCTCTCAGCTTAGAACACTAAAGTTTAATGCTTTAAAAGGAATGATTAAGAATTTGGAAGAAACAATTTTTTAAGCATAAGACGTAAACCTGTACCAAAATAGGGGATAACATATGTTGAGACTGTAATCTTCGACAGAACACTGGGAACCATTGTTGATACATATATCATAGACAATATGGAATATTCCGTATAACATATGATGTATTACGAATAATAACGTAGATAACATAACGCAGAGAATGTATGGTGTAGTCTCTTAGAACGGCAGTCATATTGTGAGTGTGGTCGAATTCCTCGTCAGGGAAGTGAATGTTGTAAATAAAACTCAACATTTTACTTCTATATATTTTACATGTGTTATTTTTTCTTTTCTGTAACATTTTTTTTTCTGCATTGTACAGCGCATCAATACCCCTATATGTGATTTGGGATTTTTTTTTCGGAATTCTATTTCCTACGTCATTATTTATCTTCTTCCCAAGTTTGATTCCATTTCCTTTTTTAGACCGAGTTACAAGTGGCTCTCAATCGAGTCAGTTTTTTAAAAAATCACCTTGTATAAATATAGTCTATCTTTTAAATACTTTTTCAGATATATTAAAACTCTTAAAAAATAATTATGATGATTTGAGGTAATTTTTCTTCTTTTTTCCTTGGTTTTTTAAAACAGTAAGAGGGTCCATTATTATCAATTTCTCTCAGACATAAAAATTCATTAACCACAAGCAATATGCTTGGCAATTTTGAACCATGATCACATGGCGAGATCGTCATTTGAGTAGTGCCTAGTCAAAAAGTGCCTTTACTATCTACGTCTCGGCAACTTGAAAACTTTGAGCCCTGACATATGTAGCGTGCAACAATTCCTCTTAGCCCTTTAACGGACACAAAGCTAAAATACACTTTTCTGTTATAAAGTACTTGATAAATGTAATGTTCTCATCCCCTATAAACATTATTTAGTCACAAAAAAATATCTGATCAAGGGGTTTTTTTCCTGGGTGGTGGCTAGACGTTATAGCCACTGCACACTTAGGACATTTAATTTACTTTTCAGGACATAAATAATGAATCTTATTACAACATAAGTATAAGTGTAGTTAAATAATAGTAGAATAATTGTACAACATAGAATATTTACTAAGAATATATATATATAGAATACTTAGAATATACATTGAAACTGGTATAAATCCCCATTTTATGTTTTATTTAACTTTAGTACAAAAGGTTAGAAATAAAGTAATATTTTTGAGAATTTAAATTAGTTATTTCACAAATTTGATGAACTATTTGCTGTGGAGCTTTGTAATATGCAAACGTTTTTTCCGAGCAGAAAATCTGTCATGAAAGATTTTCGAACCCGAGAATCTTGTACCTTATATTGTAAACAAAGTTTGTTTATATTTTCGACCCCCAACATTCTCACATGATTCTAAGTGTGGAGAAAAGCGAAAATTTCTAGGTCATTTTTCTGTTCTGTGTGGGCAGTGGTTAGAGCCTCTAGCCACATATAAAAGCTTTCCAAAAACATAAATAAAACCTATTTTTTTAATTGCAAATTTGCTTAATTCATTCAGATGAGAGAAAAGTATACTTCAGACATGTCGAAATTATTTTCGAAGATCAGAAATTTTATTTATAGTAATCAAAATACTATTTGTAGATTTACACCGAGAAACACTGTTATTAACTACCCATCAGGGGACATGAAATGCAAAAAAAAATATCGTCCTGCCATCTGTATTAATTTTTGTGCATTTCAGCTTCAATTAACTCATGTGGATGGACTAAATATCCATCGTCCGCTAGGAGAAAAAAATTTTAATATGTGGCTAGACGTATTAGCCACTGCCCGCTAAAGGGTTAACAATGGCTGTTTGGCAGAAACACCTATCCAGCCTGGATACTAATCTGGATGCCAAGATTTCTCGATTACCTCAACAACGGCAGTATACTTCAAATAGTTCATAAATATATACAATTTTTCACTTTCAGGGTTTCGAGTTCGCATTGTGGCCGCGGTAGCCTAATGGCTATGGTCAGAGACTCATGTCCAGCGTATCATAAGTTCAAGCTCTAGTACACTAAAAACCCACCTTTTAAAGGGGTTGATGCACTGTAAATCTGTCGAGGCTCAATATCCTCCAGTTGGCATGGTGTGAAAGTTTGGAGAGGGGGGTGAAAGCTCTGACGTCGTCATCGTCACTTGACCCTGGTACAAAATTACAAGGTTCTACACCAATAATCCTGTGGCCGCGGTAGCCGAGTGGTATAGGTATCGGATCGTGGCTTGCCTTGTCACGAGTTCGAGCCCAATACCACTAAAGACCCGCCGTGTAGGGCAGCGATGCACGTTAAATCTGTCGAGAGCTGAAACGTCCTCCCGTTGGTGTGGTGTGGTAGTTAGGAGAGGGGGGTGCCAGCTCAGGTGTCGTCCACGTCACTTGACCATGGTTCAAAACCCTCGTGTAGCTGAACAGTGCGACGTTAATATTCAATCAATCAATCAATCAACCACCAATAATCCTCGTGTTTCTTCACAGTGCAACCCTAATAAACGCTCATTGCGAATTCACATTCTTTTCTTTAAAAATCGTGAAGTAAGTTTTTATTAACATCGCACTGTGGTGCAATGGGACGGATATTGGCAATGAACTTTTAATTTTGAACCTCTGTCAAATGACGGGGACGACTTTGAGACCGTGTAGATTTAATGCGCCTGAAGGAGGAAGATTCGTTCTGTGGGTACCTTCCGTTCCGAACGCAAGTACGTAACCAATCACGCCAAAACGATCGTCATCGCGTGATGTTGGTACTCTAGTTCATATAGATATCCACCGCCACATACTCCCCCTCCAGTGTTTCGGCGAATAGGCGAACAACGATACCATATTCGTGGCGAGTATGTAAGCAGTTGCGTCACTTGGTGGGTTGCGTCATTCGTGTGAGACGGCTTTGAGAATTGCGTCATTTGTGTGAGACGACTTTTGAGAATTGCATCAATGATAGACGGCTTAGTTGCTTGTGCGGTGGATAGATGGCGCCACGACTGCGGCGCGTGAAGGGTGCGGTTCCTTTGCACGGTCAGGGTCACCAATGAAGGAGGAAGATTCGTTCTGGGTACCTTCCGTTCCGAACGCAAGTACGTAACCAATCACGCCAAAACGATCGTCATCGCGTGATGTTGGTACTAGTTCATATAGATATCCACCGCCACACGCCTCAGTCCTACACGGTGGGTCTTCAGCGGCACAAGAGAGAGAGGGTGGCCCGAACTCATGATACTCTGATTATGAGTCCATGGGAGAGAGAGAGTATAAATTAAATAGCATTATTAAGTATTAAAAAGTATTAAAGGAGCCTTATAAAGTTGCAGCATAAAGTATTAAAGTAGCAGCATTAAGTATTAAAGTAGCAGTATAAAGTTGCACCAGGATCTTGTACTTTTGAGCAATGGCAGGGGTGTAGCTACCGCCGTATCAACAGTATCAGTGATACGGGGCCCCCAAGCTACAGGGGTCCCATTATGCGTAAGATTATAACCATAAGAGGTCAAAAGGCCCCCAAGGAATTTTGATACAGGGCCCACTCAAAACTCGCTTCGCCAGTGAACAATGGTCAAGTGAGGACGACACCTAAACTGGCACCCCCTCTCCTAACTCCCACATCAACTGGAGGACATTTGAGCTTCAACAGATTTAACATGTATCAGCCCCTCTATACCGCGGGTCTTCAATGGCACAATGGTGGCTCGAACTCATGACACGCTAATCATGAGTGTGTGGGAGAGAGAGCAGTATAAAGTTTTAAAAAGTATTAAGGTATCCGACTACGTTCGGAACCATAATTTTAAAAAAGCGCATAAATGTATAATTTTCATGATGTTTAGTGTCACTTAGATTCATGTATAAAAATTATGACAAAAAAAAATTATTTAAATACAATATTTTGGCAAAAAATTAACTTAGAATAACCTTTTTTCCAAATGTTCTCCTTTTGTAAAAAAAAGGCTTCTATTGTATTAATATTTTGCCTGTATATAGCTCAGATTTCTGTGCAGAGGCTCAACTATGATTTTTGAAAAATACACATTATTTTCAGAGTTACAACCATTTGAAATAATTATCGGCGCATTTTCTTAAAATTTCTCCCTTCTGTTTTCATAAAACATGGATAAACCGATTTCCAAATTATGCAATTCAAAAATTCTAGTTGAGCCTCTGTACAGAGGTCTGAGCTGAATACAGGCAAAATATTATTATAATAGAAGCATTTTTCACAAAAGGAGAATATTTTGAAAATGTGTCATTCTATGTTCATTTTTTGTCAAAATATTGTACTTAAATAATTTTTTATGGTAATACTATTCTTAACCCAATTTTATACATGTATTTAAATCTAAGTGACGCTAAATATCATAAATATTATCCATTTACACGCTTTTGCAATATCACTGTTTCGAACGTAGTCGGATACCTTAAAGGAGCATTATAAAGTTGCAGCATTAAGTATTAAAGTAGCAGCATAAAGTTGCACCAGGACCTCGTACTTTTGAATAATGGTCAAGTGAGGAAGACACCTAAGCTGGCACCCCCTCTTCTAACTCTCACACCAACTGGAGGACATTTGAGCCTCAACAGATTCAGAACCTCTGCAAGGCGGATCCTCAGCGGCACTACACTCGAATTCATAACACGCCAGCCGTAAGTCCGTGACATTGACCACTAGGCTACCGCGGTTACCCGTGAGTCCGTGACCATAACTACTAAGCTTCCGTGGCCACACAAGAATCGTGAAAGACAGTTTGAAATAAGCGAATCACGACAAATTCAGGTTTTAGGTTTTCCAGCACTATCCGTTACACTATCTTCCAAGCCAAACACCGAAACCCGCACGAAAGCAAGGTGTGAGGCAAAGTTAGATGTTCCTACCCGACCAAAAAAGGAAAAAAAAAAAGAAAGAAAGCAAGAAATTTCAAAAGGGCATACATACAGAGCATAAAATAAATAAAAGTTCTCCGACGTAAATCCAATTACACAGATAATCTAATCGAAGGTAAACGGCTCAGTTTGAGAAACCATAAAAAGGGCTTCCTCGAGCAGAAAAAACTTTTTTCCGAAGGAAGTTTTATGAAGTCTTTTGCGACAACGCGGGGATTCTTCGGCAATTTTTCTCCCGAACATTTTGATGTGTCCATAAAAGATGAAAGCTTTTGTCTGATTTTTAGAAAAGGTGGAGGATAGGGCGTCAGAATTTATCCCATAAAAAATGCAAGACGTTCCATTTGCTCTGTCGCCTTACCTTAAGAAAATGGCGCGTAAAGATGGGGGGAGGGAGAGAGAACGAAATCTGTATTTTATGGAGCTGTGGAATTTTTATATTGTAAATATCTTGTACAATAAATTACATTCATGGCAACCGAAGCTCTGTTGGGGGGGGGGGAGGGAGCATACATCGGTATTAGTGTTCCCAATTATGCTCGAAAATAACTTTATTCCATGTCGGAATAAAAACAGTGAAATGCATTTTCGTCACTTACGGTCGCAGTTTATGTTTCGAGTTGAGATTGTAAAAATCAGCTTAATTTTTTTTTCTTTTGAGATTCATTCGAAAGAAAATGTTACGTTGCCGTAAGGAAAAAAGTGCGTCTTAAATTAATGGGTGTTTTTTTTTTTCACTTCCCAAGATTATGAATTATTTGGAAGAAATTTAGTTTCAAATGTCTGAAACATTAGCAGCTTGAAAAAGAGAATCGACTTCAGAAATTTAAATAACGTTCGTATAGGGGATTTTCAAATAATTTATATTGATAATTAATTGAAGTTTGTATGGATAGTTGCGCTTATTTTTAATATTTTATTTACATTCTCTCTCTCTCTCTGTCTTTTTTTTAAAACTGTAAATTATTAAAACACGTTTGTATAGCTATATGAGGAGAGTCAAAGAATTTGTTTTCTTTTACTATTTCTTTTTTTATTTAACAAATAAATAATTTTAAAACACAGCTTAAGCGACTGTCAAATTTTAAACAGTTTTTCCCATTTTTCTCAAAAACTAAAGAAATACTCCACGCAATGCCCATACTGTACTTCAAATGTGTGGTTAATCAAACATTTCAAAGAAATTAATAAACCTACCGATGCTTATTAATTTTGTAGTATCTAAACCTCCCTTGGTTGAACTAGAAATGTGAGTGTGCGTGGGACAGGGGTGTTCTAAATACGACCTACTAAAAATAATATACTTATTTTAGTTACTTAAACAAACTGTTTATTAAGGTTAACCTCAATTTCAGAGAATCAAATAACACAAAAAGAAATGGAGAAGCTAGCCGTAATGTAAAATAGATTTGATGTCTAATAACTATATCCCCACCCCAAATCCAATCAAAATGTATTTTAAATCAAATCTGCATCAACTACAAAAAAAGTAATATAAAAAAAAAAATTTAAGTCAATTCCCACTTAGATCAACAACGAAAATTTTTATTTTAGCTACATTTTATTAAATAGTTACAATTAATGTAAATACTTATATACATATGACATAATCACAACGTTAAGTGGTGATTGATTTTTATTTAGTGTCATTAAAGTGACGTATTGTCATCCAAAACAATCGTGTCTATAAAATTTCAGTTCAACTGAATACTTTAAAACGTGAGAAAAAAAAATCTTTTAAAGTTTTGACACAAATCGCCAAAAGGGTCACTAAGTCGCCAAAAATTATGCCAACGTGTCTGAATTTGTAATTCTTTGAATAATTAGTTTTAATCAATTGATTTTTATTAATTATAATTAAATTACTGTATTATCATCCAAAATAGTCCTGTATGTAAAATTTCAGCTCAATCGAGCGTTTTAAAATGTATTTTATTAATGATTGAAAATTCCACCAAGATAAATAAATAAATAAATATATAGAGAGTGTGAGCTAATAGTAGGAATTGAATGATGGTCAGTAAAATTTCCCTTTCTTATGGAACAAACATATGTATTTCAGTCTCTCCTTTAATTTTATTTATTTCATTGCTCATGTGAAGAATCTTATATGCCGACTTTACTTCAATTCTTGACACATTTACTTAAATTAACTTTGGTAAATGAATATGGGTTAGCTGAAAGAAATAAAATCGAATGAATTCATATTGAATGAAACAAAAACATCACCCCTCCCTACAATTTAACAAATCCGGTTCATAATATGAGACATGTTTTCTTAAAGAAAGTGTTATTTTAATATAAATTAAACAAGGAAAATTATTGCAATTATATTTATTTTTATCTGAAAACCTGTATTTTAAATTACTATTCAATCTTATTTCCATGTATATTAAAACATTTATTATATCGTACTTAAAAAATTCACCCCTCGTTATTAACTTTCGCAAATTTTCATCGTATTTTTAAATCTGCACAAAGTTTAACTTTATTGTGTTGTGTAGTAACAAGTAATATAAAAAAAAATTTTAACGTCAGTTTCTACTTCGTTAGAAAAACATACTGGCGCCATCTGTTGCAGCTGGTTGTAACTACGACAGAAATAACGCAGAATAAATTTAAAAATAAAAAATAAATTTTAATTAATGAATTAATATTTGAAAAATCTTTTTTAACATCGAGTGTCATCCACTACAAGTTTTAAAAAATGTATTTCAACTTGAATGGATGAATAGAAAGTATTTTATTAACTATTGAAAATTCGAACAAGATATATTTATTTATATATATATATATATATATAGGGAATGAGTGAACTAAAGTAGGAATTGAATAATTAAATATCTGATGTGAAGAGCTCCTTTTGTTTGTTGTTTCTCATGTTGATAGTCATAATTTAGAAATTTACTAAATACTTGAAAACGTTTTAGAATTCAATTTCTTTTTTTTTTCATATTTTTATTTAATACGAAAATATGAGTATCACAAAATGATGAAATGATGGGAATGATAAAAAATGATACTTTATTATAGAGCATGAATTTTTTTCGTGTTGTTTATTTTTTATAAGGCGGATGATTTGCTTTATTCTTTTTAATTAACATACATTTAAGGGGGGGGGGGAGTCTTCAGTTTCAAGAAAAATTTTTTTTAAACATCCGGTATTCAAAATATTTGAACTGTAAAGATGTTCTTTTTTTTATGTTCCAGATAGGAAAATGTCATGAGAAACTAAATGAATAAAAAATGCAATATTCGAAGGTTTCCTGAATTTAAAACTTTGGAGGATAGGAATTTTCTCGAACAGGAATACTCCATCAGCTTTAAAAAGAATAAGAAAAACAGTAAAGAGTTTCAGTTTGAAAAATAAATAAAAGCATCTGATAAAGTAAAGCGTAAAATTCATTCTTTCGGGTTTCACCGGTGAAGTATTCTGCACGTTTGATAAAAGCGTTGCGGTTAAAGTTTATATAAAATCAAGCAGAAGAGTTCCACATTGCACCAAAGCAAAAAAAAAAAAAAAAGATGAGGAATAAATTTTTTTTCTCCGAATATATTGTTATTTTAAGTTGGGGAAATAAAAACAGAGCCTCTGTTACTCTAAATGCTGATAAAGTTTTGTGTTTATTTTATAAAGAAATCTTTTAAAAATTACTAAAATTCGTATAAATATTGAGATTTGAGGGGAAAAAAACAGTGAGCTACCAAAATTCTTTATATGTTTATAAAAAAAATTAAGTTTTGATTCTAAGGAATTCTTCGAGATAAAAGCATTAAACGGCTCGCTGAGGCCTAATGGTCATGGTCGCGAACTCGTGGTCAGCTTCAGTGGCGTGGCATAACGTGCAACTGCCGCACCACGGAGGGGGGCAGGACTCTAGGGGGCCCAAAGCCTGAGTGATGCCAAGTACGTAACATTCAGCTTGGGGCCACAAAACCTGACTTTGCGGGGGCCCTAATATTCTCCGTTAAGCCACTAGCCAGCTTGCTTCTATCAAGTTGAGAGTTTGTGCCTATTGTCACTTAAGACCCGCAATCACACACACGTTTGTATGTATGTGTGCATGTGCGTGTGTGTATGTGCATGTGTACATGTGTGTGTGTGTATGGGTGGGAGTGTGTATGTATGTAAGTTGTAACGGTTCTATCCGCGACCTTCTCACTAACAACCCTCTTGGGGAATTTTTGGTCCTTAAAAACTATTTAATTAGAACCCTTTTCTGAAGAAGAGAACGTGAACATGCAAATTAAGACTACTATATAAAGTCTAGGCTTTCAAGTTAGAAAGTGAGAGTTAGGGTAGGCTGCTAGCGGAGTAGTGATTAACCAAATTTAAAGTGTAACGCAGGTATTTAGAATTTGATAATTGTAATAATTAAGGTGACGATTTGTGTCACTTGAGACTGAAAGAGATTAGATATCTAGGAAGGTAAAGAACTTGAATTGAAGGAAGTGTTACTGTTAATTAAAGTCTTCTCTTACCTCGCATACCTCGTTAATTGTCTTCATATTGTTTAAATGGGGTGCATCCCTTAGTTTTGCTTGATCGAACTTGTGTTGTTGTGGCAAATAAACTAAGTGATTTTGAACATGACTAGTATACCTTCCATCTTCCCACATCTCTAGGTGCGGAGGCGAGTTCCTTACTAGGTAGCTGATTGATAGATGTATGAAAGTAGAGAATCTTAAGTTTTTTTAATATTACAAAAATGTCTGCTTATAATGTCCTTGTGAGCTAAGACTGCAATACCAAGAAAATGTTATAATATTTAAGTATTCATTACAGAAGTTTTATTTATTCTTAGGTGAAATTAGTAGCCTCTGATACTAAACTTGCAACATGCAGATTGATATAATTTATATGACACCATTTACATAGCCGTTTTGAATGATAAAACTGAGATTATATTTCTTACGTAAAATGAGAGGAATGTTTCTCATATTTCTTCATTTGCTGTTTTTTAATGTAAACAATTCTACTATTATGTAATTGAATTAAGTCATTCAAGAATTGTTTTGTTTGTAGAATCGGTGTTCGCAATATATAATATTAAATGAAATTATTTATTATTTTGTTATTAATTATTTTTAATTGTAAATTAAATATTGCATACATTCTATTCCGTATACTAAAATTCAAATATATGAGAGTAGGCTAACTGAATACCATTTACTGATCTTGGAACAGTTTTAAAATGAAATCTACGCCATATTCAAAAATTAAAGACTTCGAGTTTTGTTCAAAGTACAACACTAGATATACAATTAATCAACTATTCAAGAATTCTTTGTGCTATGATATCTAACAAAATATTTATATTATTTTTTTTTTTCAGTTTCAAATAAATATTCAATTTTATTAATAAGGTAATTATATATATATTAAAAATATATAGGTTTGTAAGCAAATTGTGGATCCAACGTTTTTTCATACGGTTTTTAAAGCAACCACAAGCCTTTACTCATTTCAATATTATCGGGATTAAGATTTTAAAACTTTTTCTACTGTTTTATTCTAACTTACTGAGAATAACAGAACAATTAAGAAAATTTCTTGTTCTTGGTGATGCACCATTGGTTCATCTTCAAATACTATTGAATTTGCCAACAGCATATTCCTTAACAGACGTTCTGTCAAAATCAGGAATTTCATATATATTTTTTTTTAAATTATTCCTAAAGATGTTCTTGAATTGGTGAATAGTTCACTCTTGATTTTTCTATTACATTACCGAAAATACTTCCTCAGACAACAATTCTGAACTTTTCAAAGAAAAAAAATGAAGTTTTCCCCGAGAAAACGCCCTTGAATGCACTTAAAACACATTTCATCATCTTTATCATTCAACAAAAAAAAAAAAAAAAAATTTACTTTTTAGTGTAAATTTTCCAAAGACTTCCTTTTAGTGGAATTACTGGGAGTTTCCAAACACACTCCGTGCAGGATAAAGGAAAATTACTTTCTAGAGCTTTTTACTATGTCAACATACCACCTGTGGTCCGTACAGACCAGTACCATGCCACCATACTTCCTTGTTCGTACTACAAAGAAGTGGCCTAGATACACACTTTTTTTTTCGGTTTATTATTTCATGGGGCAAAGGATAAACACCTGTTTTATTTAAAAAGACTGTACTAAGAGTTTTATAGAAATTTTTTTTCCGATTAACAAATTTCGAAAACATTTAATGAAAGATTCAATCGCTCTACTTTTTTTTAATGAGTTTTATCAAAATAATCTCTAAAATGAAAATAGATATCAGCGAAGTTATCTCGTTGAAAGTAATACTGAAATTAGTCAATTTTGAGATCATTTTCACAAAATCTACAAAAGATTCATATTCTAAACTTTTTCTGGGTAATCTGTGAACTCTTTTAAGTAAAACAAAACTTTCAGTTCTAAAAATGTTGTATAATTTTGAAAGGCTCATTAACTGTAACTATGTAGTAAAATTCTGAAAAACATGATATTTTACACAATTCAGATCAGTATTTTTTTAAAACGATAAAAAAAATATTTCATTAAAATATATATTTGTATATATTTAATGAATGTGAAAAGTCTCATAAAGATTAAATGAGTGGGTGTTGAAAGAAAATGTTTCTCTTGTTTAAAAAAGCCAAATTCATGTGACGTCATAGTCGCATGATAGTCACGTGTTTCTAGCCAATCAGCTCATAAATTCATGTGACATTCATGTGAGATTGCATTTATCATGTGACCTCATAGTCACATGATAAATGCAACAAGTGTTTCCAGCCAAATCAATTCATGTGCTTCACTGATGCCAACTTTGGGGTTTTGAGAAAACTATCTTTTAAAAACTATGCATTTGTCAACAACAATAACACACATAGATAAACAAAATGTAATTTATTAGTAAAATCACGCGTAATATAAGAATTTTTTTTTAATTAAAAAAAAAACTTTTTGAAGAATCTGAATACTTGAGCATATATTCACGTGGTTATATATCAAATCTGAAACACTGTCTAAATTTTACAAGTAGATTTTTAGAAGTACGGTATTTCGTAACCCCAAAACACAGCAAAACAATTATTACAATTATATTAAAATTAGCAGTTAGAGCATTATTATAATTTGAAATGCTCCAAATCATAATATAATTAAAGAGTTGGAATTTTAAAGCTGAAAAGATTTGTTTATAAAACAAGTGGGTGGGGCAGGAGCATTTAATCTTAGCATGAATATTTTGAAAAATATATAAAATATTTCTATTGCAATTATAAAACTAAAATTTAAACGCCGAAAGAATTAAGGTATCCGACTACGTTCGGAACCGTGATTTTGCAAAAGCGCATAAATGGATAATTTTCATGATATTTAGTGTCACTTATATAAGAATACATGTATACAATTGTTTTAAGGGCATTTTGACAAAAAGAATTATTTAAATACAATATTTTGGCAAAAAATTAACTTAGAATAATTTTTTTTCCAAATGTTCTCTTTTTGTGAAAAATGCTTCTATTATAATAATATTTTGCCTGTATATAGCTCAGACCTCTGTACAAAGGCTCAATTAGAATTTTTGAAATATATAACTTAGAAGTGGGTTTATCCATGTTTTAGGACAACAGAGGGGAGAAATATTAAGAAAAAAACGCCGATAATTATTTCAATGGATTGTAACTCTGAAAATAAGGCAAATTTTTCAAAAATCATAGTTGAGCTTCTGTACAGAGGTCTGAGCTATAGACAGGCAAAATATTATTATAATTGAAGCATTTTTTCACAAAATGAGAACATTTTGAAAAAAGGTTATTCTAAGTTAATTTTTAGCCGAAATATTGTATTTAAATAAAAAAAATTTGTCAAAATGTCCTTAAAACAATTTTATACATGTATTCTAATCTAAGTGTCACTGTATATCATGAAAATTATCCATTTATGGGCTTTTTTAAAATCATGGTTCCGAACGTATATATATATATTATATATATATATAGTCGGATACCTTAATTGCCTCTACTGTAAAAATCTGCTAAAATTGAGGGGAAAGGGGGTTAGGGATAAAAGCATCATCATTTATCATCCTAAAATGTATTTTAAATTTAGTTTCAGAGTAATTAAATATATTTTTTACAAATTATTGTCACTTTCTCGGTTTGATAGAGTCGAAACAGTTTTTAATGAAAACAAAATTCTGAAAAAAAGACTGTTTTTATAGGAAAAAAATAAAGATTTCTAATAATATAATAAGCAGAAATATTATAAAAAATAGGAAGCAGTTATTTACATTCATTTTATCAAGCCTTCAAAATATTTAATGAAGGCTATATATAAATATGCAACCCAATAATAAAGTATAACAGATATATATGTGAATGCACACTGCACGTCCAGTTATTTATTAAATTTTGTTCATCTTAGATTTGATTTGGAACAAAATGTTTAGATTTTTTATTTTTTGTTTTAATTCGTACAAAAAAAAAATTCCATTACTTTATTGAAGTATAAATGTTTGAAAATTACCTTTTTTCAGATTAAAACAAACAAAAAAATAGTTGAACTTTTTAAAATAAAAAATTTGCATTTTAATTGTTCGACACATTTAATTTGAATCATAATTTAACTTTTTATTTTCAAATAGTAGAGCTAATAGCAATTACTAAATATTATAACAACATACATTATCCTATTCTTTATTCTTAAAAGAACCTGCTGCCATCTTGTGGTTGCATCTAAAATGGATAAAGTAATTGCAATTTTTTATTACATAAAAATTATCTGCAATATTTCAAATAAAACATATTTTATTTCAGAAGTACGGTATCCATTGAAAATAATTTTCAATATTTTATCAATCTTCTGTTCAAATTAATTTATGATTTTATATTTTAAAGAATTTTTTTTCTCTCTCTCTCTCTCTATCTAAAATACTTATTATTTTATTCCCTCTAAGGCAAGAATTTAATTTTTTCTTTCGCTTTTTGACCATTTAAGTCCTGATAGGCCTTTATACACACATATGAAATATTTATAAATGAAATATTTATTTATAGTTCATTAAAAGATAATAAATAACAATTACAGTTTAATTTTAAAATGTAAGTTAAAATTTTTTTTAAAAAAATTTAACATAATTGATGCATTTTTATTTACAGAAATAGTAAAAATTAAATTAAATATACAATTTCAAAAAACATGCATAAATTTATTCATAAGGCTAATAAATAAATGGATCGTATAAATGAGATACTTGTGGTTGATGATATTGGCATTTTAATATATGGTTCAAATTTTGTGAGATTCAGACGAAGAACACTTATTTTTACTATATCAAGTAGATCATGATATTTTGTTAATGACTGTTTCACAAGAATTTTACGATTCTTTGTTACACCGATTCAAGCAACATCCCACAAGACGATGGGAATGACACACATTTTAGCATTTCTTCTTCAATATTTTTAAGGTATTCGTTCGGAACCGTGATTTTAAAAAAGCGCATAAATGGATAATTTTCCTGATATTTAGTGTCACTTAGATTAGAATGCATATATAAAATTGTTTTAAGGACATTTTGACAAAAAAAATTACTTAAATACAATATTTCGGCAAAAAATTAACTTAAAATAACCTTTTTTCAAAATTTTCCCCTTTTGTCAAAAATGTTTCTATTATAATAATATTTTGCCTGTATATATCTCAAACCTCTGAACAGAGGCTCAACTATGAGTTTTGAAAAATTCATATTATTTTCAGAGTTGCAAACAATTGAAATAATTATCGGCGTTTTTTTCTTAAAATTTCTCCCCTCTGCTGTCGTAAAACATGGATAAACCCAGTTCTAAGTTATATATTTCAAAAATTCTAGTTGAGCCTCTGTACAGAGGTCTGAGCTATAA
>BMAV01019331.1:153885-165205 GCA_019973955.1 Trichonephila inaurata madagascariensis
TAACATTCCCCAAAATGCCATACGACTTACTGAAACTTCTGTTATTTAAAAGTTATCTTATTTGCATTTCTTTTTCACATTTCGCTTCTTGGGTTTTGGTTGGAAAAGAGTTGCCATTAATCTTGGCCCCCAAAGAACCCAGAGGTCATGTTAAAGAAAAGACGCGCGAGCCCGTCACAAAGTATAATCAAGTTTTCTTGATTTTCAAAAACTTTAGTGTGTATTCCTTATTCCGATCGAATTAATTAATTACTCTTAGTGAACTGAGCCGTTAAGAATAACTAGAGGCGAAATTGCATCGGGCTAAATCTCGCTCTTAAAACTAACAGAGGATAGTTATTCTTTAAAGTTTTACTTTTAGGGTTTAACTGTCACCTCCTTACAATGGAAACAGAATTTGTAGATTAGTCCTAAGGTATAAAAGTGAGTAAAAGAGACTGATTATAGTGTGGAATTTTTTATTTTATAAATGCTGAACATTAGCGCTTAAGCCATTAGTTCACGTGCTTTCTAGTATAAGCTTGGAATCAATATGAATATGGGAATAGATAGCTGAAATAGTTAGTTGAAAAGTTAACGATTATCAATGCAGGAAATTTATCATTTACGGTTTGAAAATTAGATTCGTTAACTAGTTTATAACTCTTTGCTTAAACCTGGTCACTTATTGACTGCAAGAATGAATTCCCATTCTGGATAGTTCTCGGATAATTCTTGCTTAACGTCAGATTTGAGAAACAAATAAAAAAAGGGGAGCTTTTCTGTCATTTTTAGAGAGCTACAGTCCTGAGTGTCTGGAAGTATTTCATATATGTGAATTTTGATTACTTAGGTTGAGCTTCCTCGTAAATCTTGAGTGGAATAGTATTCAAATGAATTCATTAATTTAATTATTTGTGTTTAAGGTATCCGACTACGTTCGGAACCGTGATTTTAAAAAAGCACATAAATGGATAATTTTCATGATATTTAGTGTCACTTAAAGAATACATATATAAAATAGTTTTAAGGACATTTTGACAAAAAAAATTATTTAAATACAATATTTCGGTTAAAAATTAACTTAGAATAATTTTGTTTCCTTATGTTCTCCTTTTGTGAAAAATACTTCTATTATAATAATATTTTGCCTGTATATAGCTCAGACCTCTGTACAGAGGCTTAACTAGAATTTCTGAAATATATAACTTAGAAGTGGGTTTATTCATATTTTACGACAACAGACGGGAGCAATTTTAAGAAAAAAACGCCAATAATTATTTAAATTGTTGATAACTCTGAAAATACTGTGAATTTTTCAAAATTTCTATTTCAGCCTCTGTAGAGAGGTCTGAACTATATACAGGCAAAATATTATTATAATAGAAGCATTGTTTACAAAAGGAGAACATTTGGAAAAAAGATTCTTCTAAGTTAATTTTTTGCCAAAATATTGTATTTAAATCATTTTTTTGTCAAAATGTCCTTAAAACAATTTTATACATGTAATCTAATCTAAGTGACACTAAATATCATGACAATTATCCATTTATGCGCTTTTTTAAAATCATGGTTCCGAACGTAGTCGGATAACTTAAGGTTGTTCCCTGGTCTTTTGTGTCATGGCGACTACTAATGTTGTAAGGTAGAGCTTTAGCTAAAATCTTTCGAGTATGAATTCCTCGGAGTTTGATAGTCAGGTATTGAAAAGACCGTTACAGTGAATCGTAAAAAAAAAAGAGGTGAACAGCTATCAATATAGAAAGAAAGTTTGAATGAGCAGAATTTTATTCAATTCCTACTACTAGTTCACAATCTCCCTATATATATCCTATTTAAATTTTTAATCGTTAGTAAAATACATTTTAAAGTGCTCAGTTGAGCTGAAATTTAATACACACGATTATTTTGAATGCCAATACGGTAATTTAACTATAATTAATGAAAGCTAATTGATTAAAACTAATTATTCACAGAACTACTGATTCAGCCACGTTGGCATCATTTGTGGCAACTCAGAGACCTTTTGACGACTTGTGTCAAAATTTGAAAAGGTTTTTTTCTCTCATTTTAAACCGTTCATTTGAGCTGAAATTTTCTCTATACGATTGTTTTGGGGGACAATACGATATTTTAATTCTAATTAATTAAAATTAACTGACTGAAACTTATTGTTTAAAGAATTACAGATACATCCACGTTGGCTACATTTTTAACAACTTGGGTCAAAACTTTAAAAGATTTTTTTTCTCACGTTTTAAAGCATGCAGTTGACGCTATTGTTTTGGATGACAATACGATACTTTGATGATAATTAATAAAAATTAATTGCCGTCTTAATATTATATACATATTTATATATTGATTGTGTGTAATTATTTGATAAAAAGTAACTAAAATAAAAAAAAAAAAATTTGTTGACCTAAGTAGGAATGGACTTTAAAAAAAATTTATGTTACTTGTTTTTACTTTCAGTTGTATGTTCTATATTTCACAGAATTTGTAAAAAATATAATTTCTTGAATAATCACATGACGAATTAATCTAATAATGAATTGCATGAGTATTCTTGTTGGCACACACACATGTAATTTATTCTTGGGACTGAAATTTATCATCTCAAGAATCAAGAGTTATTTGCGGTAAATAGATTCACGTTTTTACTATAAAATAGGCTCCGTAAAAGAATATTGCATCATTATTTTCTGTTTGTATGAGTAATTTCGAATCTTAAATTCAGTTTCAAAAAAATTTACAATTAGAAATTTTACTACCAACTCTGCCTAATTAATTACTAGTCATACTTTTCTCACATTATTATATTCAACAGTTTTCTTACGAAAATTTCTCTCAAAGTAATAATAAGTGTTTCGCTTCTACATTGTCTTTTAAATTATTTAAATTTAGGATAAATGAAAAAAACTTGAGAGATTAAATTTTTAATCTCCACTGATGTAAACTCTCACTTCGAACTGAAACATTCTACTTCTAGTGAGAAAGAGAATCAGAGTCCTTTTTACGCACAACTGGATTCATTTCACGTTTTCCAATCCCTTTTCTCTGATAGACAGATATTTTGAGGAGAGAGAAATGCATACGGTTATTACAACTTTCCTCAAACATTCACCGGGATTTGCAGGATTCGGAATATGCGTCTATCGTAGTTTGTATTCAGGACTCGGTGTTCAGTATTCTTTGCTTTGAAGTCAGACGAAATTGAGAGGAAAGATGCCCTTCCCTAAAGAGAGTTTCAAGTTTTAGCGGGGGAAAAAGGTAGAGTAAATTCACAGAATTTGCTTTAGTTCTTTTTTGTTTCCATGGATTTTTTTTTCTTTTGAAGATTTTACAAGCATGTTTGTGATAGACACCTTCATTATTGGAAAAGGACAATTAGTATATACCTTATGAGCTTTATTTTGAGTGACTTATTATGCTTAATCTTAGGTAAATTTATAAAATTTACTTGATCTTACTTACAAATTAATATTTTGAAAACAAAGTTCATAATATTACGAGATTTAAAATGTTTAGAAGTATGCACTTTGCTTTCAAATACAATTTATATATTCATTACTTATCACTTTTATTTAAAACGTACATAACCAACAGATCAATTGCGCCTAGTTTTTTTATAGTGATTTCCAATAAAGACTAATAATTGTCCTCCCGGCAAAAATTTTATAATATATATATAGAGAGAGGGGGATAGAAAGGACAGTGTACTTTAAATAATAGAAGTATCATTGCATAATTAATTTTTCAAAAAGTAAATAAAAATAAATATTAAGAAAATTATTTTTTAATTTATAGTTATTTAAAATTCATAAACTTTAGAAATATATGCTGCATGTCGATATTCATAGATTAGTAAAATATTATTAAAATTAGGAGCATATAACCTTACATGTCTAATCTTAAGGAACACATTATTATTATTTGTAGGCACTATTCCTCCGTTACTCTTTAGGTAATTCAATCTGTCGTTATCAGAAAAATTTCTAGAAAACTCTCTTCCATTTGTTCATCCATTCTAAATGCAGAAGACGTGATCTTCTGTTAAGCTGCATTCTACGAGGATAAGATAATGTAGGTGGCATACAAAATGCCATTGCAGATTACTGGAGATAGCAGAGTGGGGGGTTGAGAAGGGAAGAGAAATTTTATCACATCCACCCCTATTCTTCCATTCCCTCCCCGTTTGGTATAGAAACCTCAAAAAGAATGCAGCTCGGAATGTAAGTGAGGGAGGGAAACCCTGATAATTCGATTGTTCGTAGATTCCGGAAGTGGGGTGAATACAGTTGTCTCAAAAAGAAAGGCTGATTGCCTTTAGAAGCTACTTTTTATCTCGACAATAGATGGCGCCAGGGGTAGATTTGAAAAATTGCATAGTTTCTTAAATGGATTTGAATTCTTCCCCCTTATTTTGAGAATTTTTGTTTATTTTATTTGTTTTGTATTTTGTTCCAGAAATTGGAAATTTGCCTGAGTTTTAAATGGAAAAAAGGGTTATACTGACAGCAAAGACCGTTAATACAACCATTTGTGCATGTTAATTCATATCCAGAAAATGTCATAAGCAAATTAATATATTCTTGGGAATAGAGAGACATGAGAATGTGTATTGAGTATAAATGTGCTTTCAGAACTAGCACAATAAATTTTACAAATCATTATTTTGAAATAATAGTAACAGCAAGTCTTTCTAAGTATGTATTGCACCAAAAAATATATTATATAAGAAAATCAATTCTCTATGCGGTTCATTCATTTATATATACGTATATGTATTAACTAGTATATACCAGTCTATATAACTAGATACCAGTCCACTTTTCTGGGCATCTGATGACCCTTTTTAAAACTATACATTCCTTTTAGCTTATTGTTATATAAATCTTAGCATTAAGTTTTCGATTATATTGGAAAATATAGTTCAAGGACAAATTTCTTGGAGTCACCCATCTAATTTACCCTCTATTCAGCTGCAGAAATATGTTTGCTATATTTTAAGTCTGTAAATCTTATAATGCAAAAACGGGATTTTTTTTATTTATGACGCCCCTGCAACCTCCCACGGGAATCTATTTCCTCAAAACACATTCTTAGTAGATCTCTACTCAATAAGAGAAACATGTTTTCCAAACTTTAAGCCTGTGGGTGCAATGGTTCTAAAACGGAAATTTTAATCTAATACGCTCCCACAACCCCCTTAGTAGTCGATTTTCGCAAAACTCGTTCTTAACGATCTCTACTAAACGAACTGGTCGTTTAGTAGACTGGTCTACCACTGGTCGTCGGAATCTGCATCAATGACATTTTTTAAGCTTTGAACAAACTCCAAAATGTCTTTGTCTGCTGTAATTGGGGCTATACACACATTATCATCGTTTACTGCAATGAATTCTTCCGATAATACAATAGAACAGCTCACTAATACAGAAACTTAACCTCTTTTCTACAAAACATGTGAAATAGCCTCTCTTTCATGAAGTCTTAAATATCGCCTGCTTGGCTGGTATTTTCCGTGTTTTTTTTCATTGCTAGAAGGGGAATATTTTCGTGTTAAACGATTTTCTTTTCGTGTTAAGAGGAAAATAAATGCATAAAAATACATAGTAGTTTGTGGAGACCTTTGTATTATTTCGTGTTAATCGATATTTAGTCTTAAGCATTTTCGTGTTAAACGTATTTCTCAATTTTATTCTTCCTACTTCTTCAAATACATATTTTCTTTGGCTGATAGTATTTTGTTTTAATTCATTTAAATACTAATATCAAAAACAACAGTAAGAAAGAAATAACTGAAAAAAAAAGAACTGGAATCTCATTCCATTTCTGGATGACTTTATAAGCCACATGAATGGATGTTATGCTTTTGGTTTCACTTAGAAAGGTTTGTCTGCACGCCTTTAGGATATTTATTCTCTCTCTCTCTCTCTCCCTATTTATTCAATTTAAATCCGTTCTTTGTAATGAATCTTCCAAACTTATGCGTTTTAAGTAAACAGACCTTTTTGCACTCTCTTTTCTGACGATTAATCTGAGAGCTACAAACCATTTTGGATCAATGGTTTAAGAAAATATTTGAAGAAGGTGATAAGAAAAGAAACGAGAGAGTTCTTAAGAAAAACTTTTACTGCAGATTAAGCAGTTTGGAGAAGAAATAAAATATATAGAAAGGTTAAGATTTTCTTAAACATATATTTGTACTCTTTTTTTTTTTTTTTTTGTATATCGAGCAAATTTTATTCAGTCGTTTTGTTAATTAAATAGAAAGAGCCTCTTGATTTTAATGCTTCATAAATGTTTCAAAAGTAAGTTTTGTCTTTTATTTTTCACAGGGAATTTATATTACAAACAGAAAACTGTGAATGCCGTAAGAAAATAAAACATTTTAAAACACTTTCACGGAACCTTCCTTTTAAACACTGATGTGCCCTGTGATATCTGGAAGCTCTTGTCAACCTGTTGCCTCTCTCCATTGCTTCCACAGCTTGACGTCCCTATAATGCTAACTTCAACACCGAAAAAGTGGTCGTGGTTGCCTCAGGGTCATGGTCACGCACTCGTGGCTGGAATACCATGAGTTCGAGCTCAAGAGCTACCGAACACCCACGTGTTGAGGATCTGGTGAACATTAAATCTATCGAGGTATAAAGTCCTCTCACGGTATGGTGAGTAAATTAGGAGAGGGGAGCGCCAGCTCAGGTGTTGTCCTCGTCACTTGACCATGGCGCAAAATTGTGAGGTCCGTCACCCATAACCCTCGTGTTGCTTTATAGTGCAACGTTAATCAACACACACTTTTTTTTGAAAAATTATCTGTGATATGACAAAATCCGGGTGTAAGGCCAATGTCTTTCTCCTATCCCAGATCTCAAAAGTGTTTGGTAGTGCCACTTGCTGCGAGGGAGCTGAACCACTCGACTTAAGCTCCTGAATTCCTCAAAAGAATGGCTGTTCGCTTAGAATGTATTCTTTTTTCTCAAAAATGCATTTTTTACATTCTAAATATTCCTATGTAATTAATTAGAAATAAAAATCAGTATTTTTAAGTTGTATGTTTGGCAATAGTAAATTGAATAGTAATTAGTTATAATAATGTTTTGATAAGTTATTATCAGTTTTATAGTTAAATGAATATTAGAAGAATTTCTTTTATATTATTGCACTAAAAATTTTTAAAAAACTTCTTGATATTATTAGGCTAATTAATTTTTAAAAAACTTGCGTATCATTTTTCTTTATATTACGTTTAAATATTTTATGAAAATATTATTTTTTTTAACTTTAAATTATATGAAGTAATTTGTATAAATATTCAAAAAGATAAAAATTCAAAGCTTCTAAAATTTATAAATATCTTTTGCATGTAACATAAACACATATTAGCAACTATTTTACTGACTCTTATTTATAGAATTAAAATAAGAAATTTTGGCATTCTGAGTTTTTAAGTTTCCTACATATCGTGCTTCCTTTAACCAACGGAACAGAAAAAAGAAATCAAAATTAGTTCTAATTTATAAATAAAAAATATTCATGCAAGGAAAAGAAATGTAAAATAACTTTATATATAATCTTGTTGTAAAAGGTAACATGAATGAAAGAATTATATATAAGAAAAAGCATTTCGTATTTAATCTAATAATAATAATAATATGCTACATTTAAAACTCAAAAAATGTATTAATTTATCCATACATTTCTTATTTTTACTTTCTTCCATAAGCCTTCAAAAGAAAAATCACCTTTTACATTATAAATTCCAGGTACTTTAAATATTGCAATTTATACAAAAATTCAAAATTGCTCCGAAGAATGAAATATGTTTATGGGTTAAGCAAAAACTGTACTAAAATACATATGACATACAGTGAAATACCTTTAACACGAAAACGCTTTAGACAAAATATCGGTTAACACGAAATAATACAACAGTCCAGAAAAACTATTAAGTAGTTTCATGCTATTTTTTTCTCTTAACACGAAACGATAATCGCTTAACACGAAAAGATTTACCTTCTGGGAATGAACAAAAACGTAAAACACCAGCCACATTGGACTCTCCTACTGCATAATCGGAAGAATTCCCTGCAGCAGATGATGATAATGTGTGAACTGCCTCAATTATGACAAAGACATTTTGTTCAAAAAGTATCATTGATGCAGATTCCGACGACGAAAATGAAATGAATAATGCAGCTCCTGTTCCTACATTATCCGAAATGAGGAACGTCATGAAAAGTGTGCTTAGTTATTTAGACTCACATTCCAGTGGTGAAATGATAGCAAAATGGATGATATAGAACAATTCATTGTGACAATTTGATGCTAAAAAAATTGCAAATACCAGATTATTTTTTAAAAACTAGATAATTGTGTTGTTATTCAAAAAATATGAAATTTTTGTATAAAATTTCTTTAAGTTCTTGTGAGTGTTTTTGTTTCATTGATTCTTATTAAATATATGCATAAATACATATTTATGTAAATAAAATAGACTCTAACAAACTTAATTTTGTTAATATATGGTGTATTTTTTTTAAATATCCTTTAACACGAAAAAATATAGCAGTCCCTTTAGTTTCGTCTTAAGGTATCCGAATACGTTCGGAACCGTGATTTTGCAAAAGCGTATAAATGGATAATATTTATGATATTTAGTGTCGATTAGAAAATGTATATAAAATTGTTTTAAGAATAATATTATAATAAAAAATTATTTGAGTACAATATTTTGTCAAAAAATGAACATAGAATGACCCATTTTCAAAATGTTCTCCTTTTGTGAAAAATGCTTCTATTATAATAATATTTTGCCTGTATATAGCTCAGATCTCTGTACAGAGGCTCAACTAGAATTTTTGAAATATATAACTTAGAAGTGGGTTTATCCATATTTTACGACAACAGAGGGGAGCAATTTTAAGAAAAAGCGCCAATAATTATTTCAAAATTGGTGGTAATTCTGAAACTTGTGTGTATTTTTCAAAAATTCTAGTTGAGCCTCTGTATAAAGGTCTGAGCTATATAAAGGCAAAATATTATTATAATAGAAGCATTTTTCACAAAAGGAGAACATTTGGAAAAAAGGTTATTCTAAGTTAATTTTTTGCCAAAATATTGTATTTAAATAATTTGTTTTGTCAAAATGTCCTTAAAACAATTTTATACATGTATTCTAATCTAAGTGACACTAAATATCATGAAAATTATCCATTTATGCGCCTTTTTAAAATCACGGTTCCGAACGTAGTCGGATACCTTAAGCGATTTTCACTGTAGTTTCTTAAAGATCTTGGACGATAAACTCTTAAGCCCATATCTAACCCTTCTGTGTAATGATTTTTAATAGTTAAATTACTGTTATTGTAATTTGAATCTTATAGTTAACGTATACTTATAACAGTAGCACTGTTTTAGTTATTACGAGAAATTGTTAGTAAATCAATGATACCATCAACCCTAAAATATCAAAAATATACTCCTTCTCTGAAGTGAGTATCACCCAACCTGGGTGGTTGTAAACGTCAAAGCTCTAATACACCTATAAATTGACCGGTGCGTCGACAGGCGACATTCCATTCCCCAACAAATGACACGAGTAGTGTCTTGGGCGGTGGGCCATTTAGCGAAAAGTCATTACCGGGTTTCGATAACCATTCTCCCCCGCCCTTTTATCCCTGGATAGTGGAAGGTGTCCGGGCGAGACATAACATTCATCAGCATCGTATGACAGTGCACATCCGGAGGGCTTAATTGGGAAAGCTGTGGTTTCAATTAATCAGCCATTTGGAGCATCCAGGCCTGCCCCGCCGCGATACCTATCTAGTACGGAAATATTAACAGAATAAGTGGCATATGCAGTTAGCGAACGGACAGGCACGGGGATAGAAGTTGGTTGGCCTATCAGCTCTGGAGGAGATCGCAAGTGGTTTAAGTGCTTGCCGGAGCAACAGCTGCTATAAAACTTGGCTGTAATTATTTTCGGTAATGAGTATTTCGTGTCACATACCGTAATTAGGAATTTTAAACAAATATTATTTATTCGAAAGAAGTATGGTATTTAAAGACAAAGGGAAAAAATCACTAATACTTTGCGAAGGTTACGGGTGACAGAATTTGTAATTTAGTAACAAGGACAGTACTGAAGTATTTAACTCTCCCAAATTCAACATCAAAGCGTGAAAGGATCTGAAATCTATTTTAGTTTGATGGAAAGAAATTTTTTCATTATTCCCCCGACTCAGTCTTTGGTGAAATCTGAGTTTGATTATAAGACTGAACTCGCTGACAGGATGCGCGAATTTACATGCAGTGAAAATCGTTTAACACGAAACTGAGGGGGATCGAAATATTGTTCGTGTTAAAGGATACTGCGAAAAAAAATATACATTCAACAAAATTAAGTTTATTATATAACGCTTTATATGCACGTATGGGATGTTGGAAAGCTAAAATCTTATTTTTTGACAATTTGAGATTTTTATATTTTCAAATTGCATAGATTTTAAACTTTCTAAAAACACCTTACTTTAACTTCTAGGGTAATTAGAAGCCCTTAAAACCGATTTTTAAATAATCATTGAAACTGGGTTACGCCCATTTGAATGGCGAAAAACGTAAACAAAGTACTTCGTTTTTGCTTAAAAATTGAACATCTAAAATAAACCAAAACACTTATCTTTTATTGTAAATTGAGCCTTTTATTTTTTTATTTCCTAACCGATTAGAAGCCTCACTGTATATATTAAAATCAATTTATCTCAAAATGTAAATTTTGATGTTCGATGTACCTTTTCTGAGAAACTACTGTTCAGAAGTATGTAAATTTTTTACGATGTATTAATAATGATGGCTAATATGTACTGAAATGAGCTTTATGTAAAAAAAATTCAAAAATTCATTTTTTACAAATTTTTTTTATGTGAAAAACGGGACAAATTTCACTATGTTTGATAAAATATTTTATAAATTATGAAAAAATTCAAAGCTAGCTAAAAGCTCATTTCGGTATAATGAGAAAAGTGTACCTTAATTGTAAGGAAAATTTCAAGCATGTACATTTAACAGATTTTGAGAAAAAAGGTACATCGAAAACAGTCAATTTAACATTCTCAGTAGAGAGAGAGAGAGAGAGGTTTCCAACTCTTCCCTTAATAAAAATAAATGAAACAAAAACATTCAAGGAACTTAATGAAATTAAATACAAAATTTTCTCATTTTTTTGAAAAACAAAACAATTATGGAGTTTTCGGAAAACATGTAAGTAGTTGTTAGTTATATGTAAGTATTTATGAAATTTTTGCATATTTCATTTGTGCGAATTTTTCAT
>BMAV01019331.1:166069-198469 GCA_019973955.1 Trichonephila inaurata madagascariensis
GGAAAGAAAATAGAACAAGATAAAATCATTCTTAATGACTCAACGAAAAATAAGAATGAGCTTCACATTCTCAAGCCCTAAAACACTGAACCTATATGCATTTTTCAAAATTTTTCATTTCTTAACAACTTTCCTTTGCAAATTCTTACTTTCGGGATTTTCAGCAGTCACCCGAAAGGAAAATAACTTTGACTTGATATCGGCAAAATTGTCCCGACGAAATAAACTTCAACTTAACGTGCCTTAAGCTGATGTCGTTAGCTTAGCCCAATTACAATTAATTAATTTTAGGGAAACTTACATCTCTTTTTTTTCTCTATGAGTACTGCTGAATGATAGGAAATGCTTATTTGTATAAGACTGGAAATGTAAGCAGTAACAAGGGAAATAACGATAGACAAATACTCATACGAAGTTCTTAATTATCAATACATAAATGAAGTACTCAATAAACTTTCTTGAGCTAACAAAGAGAATTATGCAAATTAAAAACATTATTTCAAGTGTTCTTGGGAAATAATTTGAACTTATTGACACGATTGTCTAAGTTTATTTATCTACCCTACTTTTAAATTTATGTTTAATCATGCGAAATTATTTCAGCTGTTCCTGGTGTGATTCATTTTTTATCTTCTTTGTTTTTTCGAACAATATTCTGTTTTAAATATCTTAATGCAAAGAGAAAAATGTTGAAGCAATCTTCGAGTTGGTATTCTTTTTTAAAACAAACTTGAAGAACTCCATGCTATTGTTTATTGGACAAAGCGACAGAAAAATCGAGCGTGTAAAGGATTATTTTATATTATACAAAGTAAGTTCGATTTTCTAGTTTTTAAGTGGTCGATTGAATTATAGTTTTTACAAGTCCAAGAACTATAATTGTGGATAAACTGTGTCAAATACTTGTTAATCTAACCAGTAACCAAATACAGTGAAAATCGTTTTGTACGAAACTGAAGAGACTGAAATATTTTTTCGTGTTAAAAGAATTTTTTTTAATGAGAACGTTTATTACCACGTGCACCACAAAGTATCACACGGAGGCTTTCATAGAAGTAAGCGTGAAGCACACATCACAAAGAAGAGAAGGATTACAACACAAACATCCATATCTTACTCGGGATTCGAACCCAGACCCTACGGCACTACAGTCAGCGTCACTAACCACTATACCGGATGGGCGACGTTAAAAAAATTTGGTGTTAAAGGGTATCACAAAAAAAACATATATCAACAAAATTAAGTTTATTATATAGCTTACTTCAATACATAGATATGTATATATGCACATATTTAATAAAAATCAATGAAACAAAAACATCCACACGAATTTAAAGAAATTTAATACAAGATTTTGTAAAATAATCTGAAATCTTTCTTTGTATAATTTATTTTAGCATCAAACTGTCCACAAATTGTTCGATATCGTCCATTTTGTTATTCACTTAACCATTGGAATGTGCGTCTAAATAAATGCGCATATTTCTTACAACTTTCCTCATTTCGGACGATGTGGAATCTGGAGCTGATTATTCATTTCAATTTCATCGTCAGAATCTGCATCAATGATATTTTTTTAGCTTTAAACAAACTCTAAAAATGTCTTTTTCTATCATAATTGGGGCTTGTACATAGATTATCATCATCATCTACTGCAATGAATTCTTTCGATAATACAATAGGCTGTGCAACTCTGGCTGGTGTTTTCCGCATTCCCAGAAGGAAAATCTGTTTGTGTTAAGAGAAAAAAGGCATGAAAATACATAGTAGTTTGTCGGCGCCATTTTTTTATTTCGTGTTAACCGATATTTCGTTTTAAGCATTTTCGCGTTAAACGTATTTAACTGTAATTGTTATAAATGTCTAGCTGTGCTAAAAGAGGGAAAAGTTAAACGTTGGTTTAAAAAAAACAAGAAAGAGGGATTATAAAATTGAGAAAAGTCCCCAATCATGTCGCCCGTGTTTGCTTAAGTTATGGGAATAAACTCCATCGGTGAGAGAAAAATATTTTTAAACCTAAAACTGATCTTTCAGAAAAGTTTTTTTTTTTTGTTATTTTTTACGGCCTTAACGGGATAAAAATAATAATTTTTAAAAATTTATAAATGGCAGAATAGAGATAGCATATTACTTGAATTTCCTCGAATACAAGGGAAAAATACTTGCAAAAACGAGCAAAAACTATATGTTTAATAAACCTCGCCATCAAATGGATCGTTAAATAAAATAGTGCCGTCTCGGACTATCTCATTTATACCGACTCCTTTCAATCCTTGAAGACTGAAATGTATTTCTTCTTCCTACATCATAAGCGTCGAGATCTAAAAACAACTTAAAAACCTAGAAAATTAAAGTATCTCGGTTGTTTTTGCATTTGTTTGTGGACACGCAAATGTTTTGGAAAACGAACGCGCCAATTTTCTTGCACAGACAACCACCATCAAGCGCAGATTAAATTTTACTATTAGTATCCCTAAGAGGGTGTAACAACGCTACGAGGGGGGATCTGAGCATACTGAAAAGTCGAAGACAAAAGATTATTTTTAAAAAAATTATTAATTTACTGTAAGTATAAGCAAACAAAATACATTCTGGCATAATAAAAAAATAAAATACACATTTACACTGATATAATACACTTATAAATGTATCAGTACTGCACAGTGTATTTTATATAGTTAATTTAACAATAATATAAATAAAAACGCAACATTAATAATTACTTTTGCCCCTTGAGCTTGTGATGTATAAAATTATATACAGAAATTAACACTTATCTTGCCAATTTGTACGATTTATAATTATTCCATTAACTGAAGAATTAAAGGTAAACTCCCCAACTCCCCCATTTTCCACGTAGGCACGCGTATGAGATGCATTGGAGGGGGAGGGGGAAACACAGAAAATTAATAAAAATAAGCAAATCCTCTGAAATAAGTAAATCCTTCGCAAACACTGTCAAGGTCCTTTTATTGCATTCCAAAGTCTTCGGAATAATTTTATGGATAGCAGTGCCCAGAAAATATCGTACCTCGGAAAGACGTATATATACGTCGTGGGTTGAGTTGAGTTGAGTTTGGTGTTTTATGGCGCAAGAGCCAGTTTTGGCTATACTGCGCCAAACATTCATAGGTCTGTGGTCTGGACGGGAAAAGAAGAAAAGGGGAAATAGCATGACAAGAAAGAGGGTCGAAAATAGAGAAGGATCACTAGGGTACCCCGGGTTCGCGAAGCCCGTGTTTACCAAAGACAGTAAACCCCTTGGGAAAAGGAAAAGATCACTAGGGTACCTCAGGATTGTGACACCCGTACCCACTTAAAGAAGGTGAGCCCCCTGAGGAGTATACGTCCTGGAAAATTAATGCTTTGGTTAAGCGTGATGTTTATACACGTCGATGGTCCTTAGGAGGTTAAAGTCGTATTGTAGCTTTTGTGTCAAAGTGCATTATAGAATTAAAAATATTGTTATTGTATGGAGGGAGGGGGCGAAGAAAATTATGATTGAATATTGGGTCACAAATATTGAAACTTTAAGAAGCACTGCCTTAATCCTTCGTAAGAAGGCCATGAGAGAGAGAGAGAAGGAATGAAGTCAGAGAACTAAAAACACATCAGTTTAAACAAAGGGATAGAAACCAAATCAATGGCCATCAAAACTCAAGATCCGTGAATCATTTCCATCTTACCTGCAAGTTAATGAGCATTCGGATACAGGATAAAATAAATAACTTACGAATCAGAATCATTTCAGTCACAAATAAAATAAATACTCTCCTCCGACATTTTTAAAAGAAATTTTAGACGAGGTTATTCTTTTTGACATTTAGCGTCTCTTTCCTCCCTAATGATGTGTAAAATTAGCTGAATTTGTAACATTCTTTGAGTTCCCTAATCGTTTTTAGAAGCCTTAAGAATTCACGAGTACACAAATTTGCTACTTCACTTTCAAAATAAATCTTATTTTTCTGAATTCTTCCCTATCACTTTCCAGGTGGAGATTTCAAGCCCTCGAAATTGCCCCCAGTAACGACTCTTCAGTATCCACCCGTAGCCTCTGGAGACAAAATAAATTGTTAGGTTAAATCCCCCAGAAGCCTTAAAAGCGATGAATGCAATACATTCTGGAATTTTTCCAACTCCGGAAAAGGATTTCCAACATTCATCAAAAGTTCTCCTTTTTAACATTTTTCCCTGTGAAGGGGGAAAAGGGGAAATATGCCCATATCCTTTTGAAAAGCCTCTTTCTTTTCCAGTCCGAATCTTAATTAATTGAAGCGATAAAAACATGCCAACGAAAAATCATTTCTCTCTTTTTACCACTTTTGGCTTTTCACATATAGATGCTTTCCCACAATCTTTGAATATCAGCAGCGAAGAGAGAAAACACAACAGTCAAAGGAATTCGAGAGAATTCGCAAGAATATCGATTCCCCCGGAAATGGTAGTGTTTCCCTTTTAAAACTATTTTCTATTCCAGAATTTTTCTCTTAGGCGTCTTCTACCGATGAATTAAAGCGCCTTTTTTTTTTAATCGAATTTCGAATCCCAGAATTAATGAAAATGCAAATCAATTATCTTTTGAAAGTTTTCGAACGTTTTCTTGACTTGAGTTTCCATCGGTTTTTCGAAAAACAAATTTCGAAGTTTTCCCGATGGAAAAAAAAAGAGAAATAATAATAAAATAATGAGATTAGTGAAGTTGGAATCATGAGTATATTTGAAACTCTTTAAAGGGTGATATAAAATTTATAAGCAAATGCTATATTTTTGCGTTTTTTTTTTTCTAATTAGAGAGAAAATCTTTCCGTGTGTATGAATAATTTTTAGATGCATTGTATCGTCTGTTTTCTTTGTTGTGTCAAAAAATAAAGATATTATCAAATAACGTTTAAAACTTTCGTAAAAAGATTCATAATTGAGTTTTAATTAAAAGCTTTAAATAATGAAGAATCAATTTTCCATTATTTTAATTATGTGACTGTTTACTTTATATCAATATATAAAAATGAAGCAGAAACTATTTTTTCATTTGTCAAATCAATACACACACATATAGTCTAATTCCCTACAAACGAGAAATGAACATCCATCAATCAAAATCGAAAAACACACAGACAGTAAGCAAACCACACAATCAAGGACAAATAGGCAATCAAAATTTAAAAAATGGATGCTGCAGTATTATAAACATTGCTGACTTAGGACAGTTTATTTATAAAATAATTTATATAAAAGTGGGGTTGAACATGTTTTGTGGCTAGCCAACCTTCCCCCTTTATGTTAATAATACTGAGAAAAAACCTATTGAAAATAATGGATAGGAATATCTAATATATATATATATATATATGCAGTTAAACCTCTATATAACGAACCTCTATATTGCGAACTTTTTCCTGGAACCAAGAATATTTCATGATTTTCTTCGTAAAAGAACCTCTCTATAGAGAAGTGCATTTTCTATATAACGAACTTTTTCTTTTGTGGTTCAATTTTTGTTCTCCCTTTTTTTTAAAATATTTCTGAAAAAATGTCAAGTTATTCTCTCTTTAATACATTTTATAGTGCTCATAAATCTTGAACTGGTTTTATTAGATCCTAGCTCGTCGTGAGCAATAGAATTCTGGACGTTTCATCCAAGAAGTGCAACCTTTAACCCCATTGTCTAGTTCACACTAGAAGCATCTTTGATATCCTCTTTCACCCTCAGTGGAGCTGTCCCATGTCCCCGTGTTCTAATTATAAAATAATGTATGTTTAATATTACTTGTATGCTTTAAATTATTAAATGTCCTCAAAATTCATTAATTTTAGAATAAAATTATTTTCTTAATATTGAAAATACAGTGAATTATCCGACATTCTTTTTTCTTGTTTTCCTTGCAGTTTTTCTTTCTTTCTTTTTGGATAGGTTAGATATATAAAATAAGCATATATTAATTTTTAAAATAAAGGTGTGAATAATTACTTTTTTTAATACATAGTGTTTATGAATTTAAAATTTGTTTTATGTGGTTTATAAAGCATATTAAAAGATAAACCTCTATATAACGAATTTTCCATATAACGAACTTTTTTTCGGGATTTATCGACTGCGTTATATAGAGGTCCGACTGTATATAGGCTGAACCAAAAATCTTGTCCTAATTATAAAAAGTCATTACAAAATAACCGTTTAACATAGCAATGTAACTTTTGTATCACTGTCAGTTATAGTAGTTTTTGTGTGTGTGTGTGGGCACAATAGGTGACAGGAGTGCTCTTTCAAGAGTAACTTATAGGGAACATTTGTACGGAAAACATAATTTTCAGCCGAAATAGCGTCGATTCAAGGAAAGCCCAATATGTGATTTTACGTAACAAAATAGCTCATTGCGACGTTTGAAATAAATAACGGTAGCATGATATTGATTAATATAAATATACAGTTTATTTACGTCGCAGCTATTAGGTACATAATTATACATTGAAGTTATTAAACTTATTAAAAGATTATTAGAGTTCAAAAACAGTGGTTTGTGAGAGGAGGGATCTCTTCGGCAACCACTCACTTGAAGGTTCAAAGAATCTCTCCCTGGTTTTCACTCCCTCTGTTTGGGGGTCAGGGGACCGGTGCTTTTTAGCATCTCTTTACTTCCTGCTAGGGACGGGGAAAAGGGCGCCTCGTGATGTCAAAGGTCGACGGGCGATCCAAGATGGTACTACGCAATAATTCGAAGTTGCACAGGTGTCTTTGAACGTGTGGTAATTATTTCCACAAAGACGCCAATCACAGTTGCGAGACGAAAACGTTACACCATCACAACGTTGTTGTTATGGAAGTAAACCTTCTGGTGTAAAATCAATAAAGTGGTGTTTCGGAATGTTTAAAGAAATTTGCAGCGTTAAGGATTTTCCTAGAAGTGTCAGGCCGAGTGAGAGTGAAGCAACTGTTGGACTTAACACTTGGCGGGAACTGGAATACTTCTCCGACATTCTCCTAACTACTGAGGGGGCACACGTTGAAATTTATTGAGATAATAGGTCTTATAAAAAATGCATAATATTACTTACAAGATATAGCAAAAAACATATGTCTAATTATAATAGTTTGGGAACAATAAATATTTATAATCCGGACGAAACATTTGATACATCCTATATATGTATCAATAAAGAATATCTGGAACAGGGGTACAGACAAACTACGTTACAGTTCTCAGTGGCACTTTGCACTACTCCCCAAATTTGTCAATTTTTGAATGGATGTAAGTTGATTAATTTGTAATGATCTTATTTGACAAATATCCTCAGAATTATGGACATTTACGGAATTACGAAAAAACCTGAAAGATAATTAATTCTAAAGATAAATTTACATTTATTTTGTAAATTATTGAATGCCAATACTGGTGATATTTAACTGTTTGCAGAGAGAAAATTACATGTACTCTGCTTTCCGCTTTTGATTCTACATATCTAAATAAAAAAAACTTTCTACATATGAAAAATATTTCGAGTCCGCAAAGAAATTGTTCAACAACTGAATGCTTTTATCGTGTCAAATATAAAGTTACACATCATACCCCTGATTTTGCGATATAGAAGCAGAGCTGTGTGTGTAAGCACTAGGGGGGTTCGCTTTAAAATTTTTATTTAGCAGTAATGAAGGGAAATACTTATATTTTTTGTTTTATATTTCTTAGTTTAATAAATATGTTTAAAAATGCGTAATATATGTACAGTTAAATTATTTTTTACTTTGTTGAAGAAGTAGAGTTATAATTTATGCTGGGTTTTTTTGTTAGGAAATATCTTTAAATGATGCAAAATTAACATATAATGAAACAGCAAGTCTGTATTATTGACCTCTGGTCTCTAACACTGCATGCATTATCTCGGGAATCGAATTGTTTCAAAAATACCATACTACAGGCTGTGAATCCTATTGATAGATTGTTTTGGTACGCCACGGCTCTAAAAGGTTGCCGATTCCTGATCTTGAAGTTCTCGAAAATCAAGATGGTTATTTCTTCTGCAGAGAAACAAAACAGATAGATGAAAGAAAAGAAAAGAAAGGTTGATAGTAACAAATTTACTCGATTTGTTAATCACTCAGTTTGATCTTGATTAGACATATTTTATTTCTGAATATGAATTTTAAAGGGTTATTTTTTAAGATACAATTTATGATATTTTTTTGTATTTATTTCACTTCCGTTTGCATTCTTATAAAACTTTTAAAAAAATTAAATATCTCACTTTCACAATGTTGGCAAAGGCCAAGTTTTTTTTTTTATTTCTTAAAAAGAACATATTTCTCAGTGTGTTTGTTGTTTATTGAATAATATTTGAAGCGAGAATGATTGCGCGGTTAGTGTTGTAAGAAAACAAAAACTGAAGATGTTTCCAGGTGTGACCGAAATGAAGAAATTCATTGCATCTGAAACAGTAACTTATGATAAAATAAGAAGAAATAAAAATAAACAAAATGAAGTTTCAATTCCAAATTACGTTTTGTAAAATACTCGAACAGTTCAACCACGAATTTTTCACCGACAAGTAACGAACCGTAAAAGTAAAATATCATTAACCATATAGTAACTGAAGTGAATTTAACTCTCTCGAAATGCGTAAAATTTAGATTAAAAGTTTTTTTTTTTTTTTTTTAAATCAGAGTTTGTAATTGTGACAAATATTTCCTTATTAATTCTGTTTTTGTTTGGATTTTTAGTTTATCTCAAGTAGAAGCTTAATTCTGTTACATTTCTTAGGCTGGAATATAAAGAAAGAATAAAATTAAACAAACAAGTTTACCAACCAGTTAATATTATGTTATTAATATAAAGCAAAAAAAAAAAACTACCGTGAAAGTGCATTTTAGGAAAGTATTCAGAATTTGTTCTAGGCAAAAAATTATTAAAATTTGGCGCTATTAAGCGGGGGACATTTTCTTTGATAAAATTTCTTTTGTATAAAACAGAGGTTCTCAAACTTTTTTGTGTCATAGACCCCTTGGCATGTTTTCCGGTTTCGGGTACACCCCTGATTACCTAATATTGAATTTGAAAATATATCAACTTAAATGTCGTTTTAGCAGCTTGTACTACTACTTACTTTAAAAGAATTAAATTCCTAACTGTAGGGAGTGAGTGAGTGAGTGAGTGAGTGCATGTGAATTTTAATGGCGCAAGGGCCAACTTCGGCCAAGCTTCGCCAAACACTCGTTAAAAAAGTATTTTTTTAAAAAAAATGCATAAAGTACATGCACATATGCATATGTGTGCATGCATGCATGCACACATACATATATAATATTAATAATCTAATTAAAAGCATAAATCAAGTCCAATATGGTACAATAAAATCTTTAAAAGAATACAATAGAATCTTTAAAAGTTTTAAACGCTGTACTTCCCTAACTGTAGGGAAAGTTAAGAGTTTAAAACTTAAGAAGCACAAGTTAATGAATTAAATTAATACATAAAATAACTGAACAACAAACAAATGTTTTTAAGGAGAGGGAGGAATCTGGTGCTTCAATAACAAATTTTCCACATTTAATATCAATCTAGTCAGGTTTAACCCTAAATCTCCTTTGTTAATAAATGTCCAGTTTTTTTAATTTGTTTTTGAGATAGTCAAACTCACTAAAACTCCCTCTCATTAGGAAAAGCAATTAAAAAATTTCTCACGATATTCCATAATTCGCGACAAATAACAGGTATGTTCTTTTTTAAAGCAAAATTTCTGACATTCGTTTCTAAACTTTATTTTAAGATCTTTGTTAGGAGCTATTCTGATCAGTTCCTATTGTAATATGACTTTTTTTTTTATTGTGTCTATATGAATTCATTGTCTACTATGGTATTACTATAAAAAAATCACACAAACATCGTTTCAAAATCGGAGTAAAGGGCAGTTAAATGTTGAATGTAGGGTAAAATGTCCTGACAGAGATTGTCTGCGACAAATTGAGAAAATTCACGACCTCCAATTTTGTTCTTCTTTAGCTTAATTCTGGAAAGAAATGCTGAAATGGTTCTTGTCTTAATAAAATGTATGCTGTCACCTATATATAGTAACCATAAATTAACCTCACTAAATTTAGTAAATAAATAAGTTAAATTGGTAGAATCTGGTTTCTACTAGATCAAGTTTTCTTAAAAAAATTAAAGTCACGGTCTGGTTTAATGAGAGTTGCTATCAGACTCCCATTTACACCTCATAGACCCTTAAATTATTTTTTTGCTGATGTGGACCCCTTGCAGGTCGTCATAGATCCCTAAGGGTCTATATAGACCATTTTGGAAATCGCTGGTTTAAAAGAACTAAAAAGTAATAAATTCTTCTGAATAATTTAGAAAACAATGAATTACAATGTAACTAAAATTGTCTGGGCCCGGCGAAGATTTATGACTATGTGTAATACAAGGTTTAAATTCCCTTAACGTGAATATTCTATTGTTGCTAAAAATTGATACTGATTGGTAAAAGGAAAGTTTCTTTTATTTTATATTTTTATTGTTTTTCATTATAGATTTCTTATAGAGTGATTTTATATATAATTTTATAAGGGCTTCCGTATAAAGACTGTCAATGTAACAGTTTGACTTTAAAAAGATAATTTTAAAAAAAAACTATTTTATTTGATTTGGTTTAATTATCTTTCTTAAATGAATTTATTATTTCTCTCGTATCATAAGTTAACATTTCCTTTCAATTGATGTATTTTTTTGTTTAACAAGAGTTTCTTTTACTTTTTAAATTTTTTTTTTTTATTTTTTGTTTCTAGTGAGCTTATATTTTCTAAATGTTAAGTCTTTCGCCCAAAGAGTTAATAATTTAACAAGAATTAATCTCGCGCGCGAGACATTAACATTAATAAATAATTATATTTGTAACTAGTTAAGCTGATTTGGTGGTGATATTTTCCAATCTCTTTTCTTACTTCGAATTTATAGTAGCTTTGTTAAATCCTGATGTTTTTACACATGTAAGCCCAAACATCCTTTTTAATAAGAACTTATACATAAAATATTAAGTTATAACATCAGTTAGGATATCTGATGAGGATGACATTTTATTTTTTTTTTCAAAAGAAGAAGTAACTGTTCTTTTACGATGCATTTTCTAAATATTTTACTACGTTATTTCTAGACAAGCCTAGTTGGATCTTCTGGAGGCAAAATTTCTCGTAATTGCTTAAATTTTAAAATACTTGGATATAAAACTCTTATTCGGATAAGAAAACTTATTAAAAATACTCTGAAGTAGTGCATTTGAATACCATTTATTTCCCCAAAGAGAATTAATATTTGATGAATAAACAATTAGAAATTTTAGAGAGGATATATAAATAGAACTAAATTGCGTCTTGAAAACAGATTCTTCACACAAAATAAGGTTAAATATGTAAAATACACTGAGGAAGCATTTACTTGTCAAAAATAAAATTTAAGGTATCCGACCATGTTTGGAACCGTGTTTTTGCAAAAGCATACAAACGAACATTTTTTTAATATTTAGTATCACTTAGACTGCAATACACGTATAAAATCGTTTTAAGATTATTATTACAATAATAAATTATTTAAATGCAATATTTTGGCAAAAAATAAACAAAGAACTACCAATTTTCAAAACATTCTAATTTTAGAGAAAATGCTTCTACCGATCGATTAAAAATTAGTATGACCTATTTTAAAAGCATATAACTATTTATGGTGAATTTCTATCGTTTTACTTATGGTTTTATTTTAAAAATGAAACATTTAAATTACTGATCTAACCATTTTTATTAGTAGAAGTAAATTATAGTATCGAAATTGCATCCTCAAACCCGAAACAAAATTTTAAGGCTTTTGAGGGATATTTGTTGAAACTGTTATAAATAAAGCATTTAAAAATCAAAAAAGACATGTTTCTGATGTATTACTATCTAAACTTTGAAACAAAATGAAATTTGGTTCGCAATCAAAAGCTCCAGAAAAAAAAATGTGAACGAAAGGAAGCCTTTAATGAAAAAGAAAAAAAAAGTTGAAAAGAATTATCGCTGTAGAAAATCCTCTGCTTCAAAGAACTTTGCCAAAGAAATTACAGGTATTGCAATCAACAATTTGTTGTCAGATAAAGGAAATTGATTATAAAAAGGTGAATAAACCAATCTGTCGTCAAATGTCTGCAAAGACCGTAGAAAAATGAAGAAAACGTTCTTGGGCTCTGTGTTGAATGTTACACAAAGGTATATACAAAACATGGATAACGTAGGATAAAGCACTGTTTCATCTGTCATTTACAACTGGCGAAACGAAGATACAACACACTTCACGCGAAAAGCGTCGCAAAGACGCAGCTCTTTTGGAAAAGGCAAGTAAGACGTCAGGTGCTATGGTATGGATGGAAATGTCCTCTCAAGCTTTAACAAAACCATTTTTTGTGTAGAACTAAAGGCTAAAATTGATGCTACATACTATCAGCAAAAAGTTTTGAAGCACTTGATCAAAGAAAGTAAACGTTTTTATCTTCGAGGAAATTTTTTTGTTCACCGAGATTCTGTACCATGTCATATAGCAAAATCAACTATAAAACGGCTAAAAAATAAAAAAATAAGAACATTTTCTTCCTTATGAGAAATAGCTATTATCACCCCGATTGTGCTCCTTGCGAATATTTTTTATAGGAACACTTAAAAAAACAATTAAATAAATGTAAAGTAAGAACTCTCCAATGACTTCAAAAATCAATCAAAAGGGATGTTATAAAAATTCCCTCCAAAATGTTTGAGAAAGCTCTTTTGGCTTGGCTAAACGTTTATTTAAAGCGTACTATGATAAAGGGAGCCACACTGAAAATTTCAAGTGAATAACTTTAATCAATAAAAATTTATGATGCTCTAAAAAGGGTCACACTATTTTTGAATCAACCAGTATAATAATAACATTTTGCCAATATGTAGCACAAACCTATGTACAGAGCATGACCTAGGAATATATTCCTTAAAAAAGTGGATTTAACCATATTTTAATACATCAACAGGGAAACATTTTAACAAAAAAGACACCGATAACTATTTTAATTGGTAGTAACTCTGAGAATAATGGGAATTTTTTCAAAAATCCTGTTTTTTCTCCTACTCATGCTCTCTGGAGAAGTCTTAGTTATATATAAGCAAAATATTATTATTTTAGAAGTATTTTTCATAAAAGAAGAATGTTTTGAAAATAGATAACGCTAAGTGTTAATTTTTGGCCAAAATATTGCTTTTAAATAATTTGTTATTGTAAAAATATTCTTAAAAAACTTTTATACGTGTATTCTAATCTAAGTGATATTAAATATATATATATATATAAAAATAATCGCTTGTACGTTTTTGCAAAATTACGGTTCCGGACGTAGTCAGATACCTTGACATATTCAATATCTAATTAATATTTGTATAAAAGTAGAACATATAAAAAAAGCCATGAAGTCATACTATTTTAATAAGCAAGAATCAGTTTTATTTATAAATAACAGGAAGATGTATTTGACGAAAGCGCTATGAGTTAAAAATAAACTTTAATTAATAATGTGATATTTTTTGTGCAATAAGAATCAAGCGAGGACTTATTTGCATATTTCACATATCAAATCCGATGCAGATTTAAGTAAATTACCAAAATATTTTCCCTTTTTTCTGGGCATCCAAACATATGAACTTTTTATACTGAAATATTTCTGCGTAACACAATGTATAAATCCCTTTAGATGTATTGTAAATGAGGAAAACTATTCTAAACTCAGCGAAAAGCAACTGTTTTTTTTTTCTAACTGGAAAGAGAAAAGATTAATGAATTTTAATTTCAGAATTCTTTTTTATAAATTATGTCTTTTGTGTTTTAGATGACTCGCGAGAGCGAAATCTGCAAACAGTTGCAAGTTTTGCGAAAAAGAAACAATTTGAAATGTTTAATGACGATGATTAATGATATAATAGAACAAAAAGGAGAATATATAAATATTACACACAACGCAACTAAACTAATTAGGAATGTTAACTTCTCATTTGAATTTAAATGTAATTGTAGAAAAAATATCTGCAGTATGGTTCCAAAAAAATCTAAAGATTTAAAACGTTTTTTGAAGCAATTTAAGGAATATTGGATTATAATTATTTAAAAATGATATATATATAATTGAGAATGTATTCTTTTGAAACATTTTACGATATAACAGCCATATTTGTCCATGTGGTTTTCCTCTTCATTCGAGACTTAAAGCATTCTTTTATACGTGAATAATATTTATCTTAAAAATGTAGAAAACTTCAACTGCAAAAAAAAAGGGATTTTTTTAAAAACACAACATTACTTTTATATCTCTTAACACAAAAAAACTCTACAATATCTCTAATTGCAATGTTCGTATCCAAAATATCTACAAAATCATTTACAACTCTTCTCTCCCCTTATATAACAACTTTTAATAATTAATACTTTCAATTCACAATAATTCATTTACATTTTCGAAGAAAAAAGTTTAATATTTTATTTTTCGAACTTTCGCTACAATTACGGTAGTAACACACTTTTTTAAAGCAAACTATTGTTATTTTATATGAATATATTCTGTATATTATATTACAGAAAGCATTGTTTCATTTTACATTTTTTAAAGAAACGTTTCTGTTATTTTCGATATTGTATTCAAATAAAGAATTGCTTCCTTTCTATTTTAAAGGTAGACGACCACAAGACTGTGTATTTACAAGTGGAAGGGAGGCAGGAAGCAAGGAAATATTTTATAGAAAAAAGAATAGACAAACGGACTTTATGACTGAGTCTTCCAGGATAACTGCTAATCAGAAAGAAATCAAACTCAACACGGAGGGCATGTCCATTATTCGTGTATAAATTTTGCCCAGTGTGTGTGTCGTTTTTCTTCTTTTTTTATTTTTTGGTTTGTGAATATAATCCTCGTATCTTAATTCAAACGTTCAAAATACAGAAGGTTCGACAGTCTTAAACATGTATCCAATTGTGTTTTCTTATTTTCATGCATTTTAAGTTTAAATGTACTTGTGAATCATTCCATCCCCTTCAAGAGGCTGAACAAATACTAAGCATTATTAGAGAATTGTGTTTGTGTGCTTTCTGTATTTTACTGTGGATGACTTTGTTCTTTCCACTCTTTGCGCCTCTGTAAATCATTTGATAAGACAGTGTATAGACAATAGCTCTTCACTCACTCACTTTTAAAAAGAAAAGAAAGAAAAACATCAAGGCATGGATTCCCCACGGTTGAAAATGCATCCACCCAGCATTGTTGCATTTTTTAAAAGCAGCTCCAAGAAAAAGATTATAATTAATGAACCGAAAGAAAAGTCAGCAACTTGCGAAATCTCTTTTAATCGCGTCAAATATTTGCCGCTCAAAGGACTCGTACTGTCGATGGTGTCTGGAGTCTTTTATGCACTTGTCGCCCTCCTCGTCAAAGAAATGGAAAACATATCACCCGGGCAGCTTTCCGTGTACCGTTCGTCCGCCCTATTCGTGTTTACCCTCCCCCAAGTTATAAAATGCAGAGAAAATTTGCTTGGAGAAAAAGGATATCGCCTGCAGTTACTCATAGCTGGAGTTGTTGGCTCTTTCAATTTAATCTTCAGTTTCATCACGTTCCGACACTTGCCCTTAGGTGTGGGTTCTGTAATCATATTTAGTTCTCCGATCACCGTTACTGTAGGTGCCAAAGTACTGCTCAAAGAACCTTGTGGTATTATGCAAACCGTAGCTCTTGTACTTACGGCATTCGGGATATTTTTGAACAGTAAAGTGCCAAACATGTGGACTGATGCTGAAGTAATCTTTTCTGGAACATATCTGTACGGCTTTCTGGCAGGCATCGGAACACTACTTTGTGCTACCGGCCGATATCTTCTGGTTCGAAAACTGAAACATATCCATCACTCAGTGGTCATTTTCAACTACGGTTGCATAGCGGTCGTGATAACTTCTCTGTTTACATTGGTCACTGATAACTTCAAGGCTGTGTATTGCGGTTACCAAGGGGTGTATATCATTGCTATTGGATTTTTCAGCTACTTTGGACAGATTCTACTTACTCGGGCATTTCAGTGTGAAAATGCAGGTCCCGTGATGACCTCAAGAGCCTCGTCTGAAATTGTTCTCAGTTTTTTGTTCCAGACTCTTATATTTCACGACAAACCTGACGTCTTCAGTATTTCAGGAGCATTTCTGGTAGGTATTTGTATAATTTTCATTGGCTTGCAGAAATGGATAGACTCTTTACCCAAAGATTCCATTCATCGCAAAAACTTTGAATGGATAAATAAATGAATTGTGCCAGCTTTTGCTCACAAAAGTGTTATATGTATTATGTATTTTGTAATTATATGATATATGTATTTTTTTTAATAATGTATTTGAAATAACACGATTTACTATGAATCCCTTCAATTGTAAAGTATTTTTATATGATGTGATTAGATGTTAGAATTATCAAAATTTGCTTTTATTATAAATAAGAATTGAAAATAATATTTAAAGAAAACAGTTTTATATACTTGTTCATATATGTTTAAAATATTATTTATAAAGGTATAGTTTGTATTAATAATTTATTCATTATATATTTAAATAAAAAGTTTTGAATATTAACAATATTATGTATTTAGATGCTACTTTCTTACAATCAGCTTAGAATTTTTGTATTTGATGGAAATTTTAAAGATTCTCATAGATGGCAACAAAAAAAATTAATGTAATGATATTCTTTCACATAATTTTTTTAATCTAGTGTGTGTGTGTGTGATTTCAAGTAATACACGTCTGAATTTTTTCAAAATCTCTAAATTTCATTTAGGTGGTACACCATCTTAGGCCAGCAATTATTACCATCAAATAATAATACAAGAAAATATAAAAGTTAGTTAAACTAGGTAATTGTCGTTGGAAATTCTCAAGTTGGTTTAAACTTAATTGTAGCAAAATCTAATAAATAATAACACAAAATCTTAAAGCGTGTCATTCAACTACTGAACTTTTAAATATTACTTATTTTACGCGGATTTGAAAACAAAATAAAATAAAAAATAAAAAGCATTTTGAAAGATGTTAATAATTTGTCACTATTTATTAATTTATTTATTACAACCATGCACTTTTTATATATTAATATTTTGGGGCAAAATATAATTCTGACAATATTTATTATTGCATATGAAAAAAGTTTCCAGGGATACTTAATAAAAGAAATCTGCAACTATTTATAGCTTAAGTAATTCTAAATTTTATTTATTATTGTTAATCAAAATTATAGTTTTCCGCGAGCAAAAATTTTCATGTTTTATGATAGTTTATAGAATATATTAAAAAATATTTTTTATCTATTTTTTATTTTCATATAATTCTTCAAAAGCATTTCAATATATTAACAGTTTTCTTGTTACGTTAGTTGTAAGTATTTGAAAAATTCAACTCCCTCATTCAACAAAATATTTCTTAAGTGCTTATTTTTATTTATTCTAGTATATGCATTTAACCAAAAATATTCTCAATAAATAGAAGAAATCTAGCTTTATTTACAATGCCAATAGCAATATAAATACAAGGAATACTTTGTATTTCATTGTATTTTCAATGAATATAAAATGAATACTTCGTTCCAATCGTCTTCAAACGAATAAGCATTGCATAATGCTTACTGATGGGTTTTTAACATGCATGATTTAATTTCCGGCATGAAAAAACACATTTTGAGAAAATTATCAACAATTTTAATTTGTGAGTAATATCATTTCAGTAGCTCTTGTAATAAATTATTATTTTATTGCCTTAGAAAATATTCTTAAAAAGCTGAATTTTATATTCCCAATAGAAATATAATCACGATCAAATAAATATAAGATGCGCGTCAATATTTAAATGCTACTATTTTACAACTTTCATTAAAAATGACTCATTTAGAAATCACTATTTTATTTATCAATTTTTTTTAACTTCCCATATCTTCAAACAATACGAAAAATAAGCTTATTTTTCTTTTGAAAAATAAGCTTTTACACTTTAACTCAGCGTTTCTCAAACTGTGGGGTGCCCCCCCCCACTAGGGGGCGTGATAACTCTACGAGGGGGAGCGTGAGCATATTAAAAAGGAAATAAAAGATAAAAAATTATTAATTTACTGTAAGTAACAAACAAAATGCATTCTGACATAATAAAAAATAAAATATACATTTACACAGATACAATACACTTACACATGTATCAGTCTATACAATGTATTTTATAAATAATTTAACAAAGTATTGTTAAATTATTTATATAAAATACATTGTATAGATTATTAAACATTAACTTAGTAAATGTTTGATAATTACCAGCGATCTTATGGGTTTGTATTAAAACTGATCTTGATCATTTGTACTGTTTATAATTAATCCCTCAATTGCCGAATAAAAGCTACGCGATTCGCTCCCCAATGCCACCGTTTTCACGTAGATGTTCATTGGAAGGGGGGGGGGGACAAAGAAAAGGGATAAGTAACCTAATACTCTGAAATAAGTAAATACTATGCAAACACTGTCGAAGTCCTTTTATTACATTCCAAAGCCTTCTGAATAATTTTATGGACAGTTGTGCACAGAAAAGATCGTACTTCGGAAAGACGTATGTATACGTCAAGAAAATTGATACTTTGGACGAGCGAGACGTTCATATACGCCGGTGGCATTTAAGAGGCTAAAGTCGTATTGTAGCTTTAGTGTCAAACCATAGTATTATTGAATTCAATACATTGTTATTGTATGCGGGAGGGGGGGGGCGCAATAAAACTTATGACTGAATATTGGGTCGCGAATATTGAAAGTTTGAGAAGCACTAATTTAACCCTTTATCTACCGCATTATGATTTACTGCACTTTTTTTCACACAATACTTTTTTTTTGGATCACTACATTGAAAATCAAGGGATATACATAAAAAAATACTCAACTTTGGGAAATTTAATTAGTTAGAGTTAATTAATTAATTAAAGATATTCAACTGTAAAACTCATTATATACACTGTTCACTTAAAATAAATAGTCAAATCGTTTTCTAAGGTCTTCATTAACATACAAAAAAAAATAAGACACTTACCTTTTAACATTAACTACTTTTTTGGAACAAAAATGACAATATTCGCTATCCGCTGAAAACGCCGTTAGCTGAAAACGCAATTTCTGCTATAAAACTATTCGCCTTCCCCTCTAAAATACTCATCATAGAACCCGCGCTGTCATATATCTTGAAAGAGTGGATTTAAAAGAATATTCTTGCTAAGTATAGTGAGAGTATTCATAAAAATGATTATTCTATGTAATTTGAAAGTGAGTGTTCTGTCAAAGTAAATAAAGATTCTTAGCCGATAATTTCTAAATAAAAATCATCTAAATAATTTCTTCTAAAAATCATCTAAATAAAAATCCAATCATTTTTGTAAATATACAGAGAAAAAAATGTGATATTATTTTTAGAACTTGCTTTAAGCCAAGAAGTCATGTTTCAGAGTTTAAAAAAAAAAAAAAAAAATCTTTAAATTTATTCCCAATTATGGATTTCACAAAAAATAACACAACTATAAAAAACTATGCGAGCTAAAATAATAATTAATTTTAAAATTAATTTTTTTTTTATGTATGTATCCTGACAACAACGAAAAAAGTTTTTAAAAAATGAATATGATTTTTCCCTCTTATGTACGAAAAGGAAAAAAAAAAACATTAAGAAGTTATTAAAAACTTAAAATATTGATTTCAAAATCATTTTGAAAAAACATGAACTATTCTTTTGCTAATCCTTTCATGACATTTTTCTTATTTAGAAAATAAAATCTTTTAGTTTTATCTAACAGAAAAGATTCCTGAATTTGTATTAAATGTTAAGTTTCCTCAGATGTAATGAAAATTAAATAATATATTACTTTATCGAAAACACTCTACAGGTTCTACAGTTTTAGTTTTCATAATTTTGTATTAATTAAGAAATACATGAAAAATTGAGATCAAGTGGATAAAAATGCTCAATTAACATAAATTCATAACAAGATTTAGAGGACCACGTCTTAAGCAATAAAATACTTTTGAAACTTAAATTTCAAATTTTTTCTACATTTTTAAAAATAAAATTGAAGTTTTAAGAATATCTATATATATTTTCTATTATAACAACATTCTTCAGCTGGAATCTCGTGAAGTTTTTCCATAATATATCTAAAAAAGATTCTCTGAATATATTTATTCTTTTTGGTTTATTTGTTATAAAATTTTTCTATGTTTTATGCATGCACTTCCACCTTATTTTAACCAAGGTAAAGCTTTGCTTAAAGTAGAACCTTCAGTTGTTTATTTTTTAGATGTACTACTGTCACATTTTTTTTTATCTTATATTTTACTGTTACTTCTTCAAGGCATAAAAATAAAATTTTTCCATGAATAGATTTTTATACAAACACAATGTATCGTTTTCTTTGACTATACATTATATTAAAATTTTCGAAAAATACATAGCAGTAAGAAACAGTTACTGAGAATCATATGTCTCTTCAAACTTTTAAAACAATGGATTATGTAATGTCATTGTTTGAACATCTGAGATTTTAAAACATGCCTTAATTACTGCTATGATAACGAGAAAATTTAGAAGTAAGTCAATAATTATGTCATGCCAATATATTATATTTAAACAGGTAAGTGGTGGAAAAATAAGGGAGAATTATTTTTAAAAAGTTCTTCAAAAATCAGAGTAAAGCTAAGAGAAAATATTAAAAAACGTTTAGAACCAAAATACAAAATTAAGTAAGCATTATAAAAATGATTCCACAAAAAAAAAAAAAAAAAAAAAACTTCCACAGAATAAGAAGTAAAAATACTTTCTTAAGACTTCTTTCAATAACTTGCAATATAATCAAATAAATTGTAGTTTCCAATATATCATAAACTATCTCTTATATAAAATTAACAAAATAATAAAGTAATGTTGAAAGTAAGATTCTATTCATATTTTTACATACATATTCAAGTCTTGTTTTACTTGTGATGACTTATTCTGATCTGTTTTTCATTCTAATCTTTCATACTCTCTTGTTTGTTCATTTTTTTTTCTTTTAAAACGTTTTGATTGGCATTTGTAAATTACACATTTTCCCTACTAGCTCTAAAAGATTTTAATTATCAAGAACAAATTTAATTCAAAAGTGGGACTCAAAATATTTTCAAAATATTAAAACATTTCACCTACAAAAGTTAATTGTATTTTACAGAATTTACTACCATAGTTTTTCATAATAAATGTGTGCCTCGTCTCTAACTTAAATTTTCGCCCATTTGTAAGAAAGTCAGCACTCTTTCACGGTTTTTATTGTTATCAATTGACTGCTATTACTCAAAATTCTTAAAAAATTAAAATCAGTCTTAAAAGGAAAAATCACGCTATGTTTTTTTTTCTGTGGAAAATATTTTAAATAGTTTTAAAAAAATTTACATATCAATATTGAAGTAAATGTTTGAAATATTAAGAATAAATTCGGAAAATATAAATACTGCCCCAATTTTCATATTTCCTTTTATATTCTCAAAATCCCTCGCTCAGAAATATTTTTTTAACTAATTAAATGATAAACCAAGTAGAGAAAATGTATGTAAAAAATTAGTCTTGTAAAATCGTATTTTATCAAATTAAAGTTTAAAAAACACGGTCAAAAAATTGTTGAACATATTAAAATATGAATCTTACTACGATGATACTGCTTACTTTTTTCTTCAAATAAACATCTTTTAATTTCATAGGAAATTCAACAAATATAATGATTCTAAATTTTTAAAAAAAAATTTACAAATAAAAGTAATCATTCCTTATATTTAATAAGTAAATATATAAAGCATTTTCATCCACTTAAAAAACCCTAATATTTACTTTTAATGAAACGTATTTAATTTACAATCACAATTAAATACGAATCCAGCGAATCATTTTACCCTCCGCAAATACCAGGGATAATCTAGGGAAGTTGAAGACGTTTGGATTCTTTATAAGTCTTTCGTTGATGAAGCAGATTAAGTAGAGTTTCCTATGTTTGTTATCGGATTTAGATGAAAGTAAGAAAGAAAGATAAATCGACCTAATAGAGAAACTTGAGACACTGCAAATAAAACATCGAAGTTGAAGAAGTATTTATTGCTGCTAACTGAATTAGCCCAAGTTTTCAGGTGGATGATGATAATTATTTAAAGATGATTTAATAAAAACTTTTTTTTAGTTCTCAAGATTGTTAAGCCTTTCTTTGTAATCAGTAATTTGATTTTTTTTTTTTTTTTTTTGATTTTTTTAAGAAAATGAAACATGTTGTCGTTACTAAAGAGTTCGCAAAAGAAATTCTTTAAAGTACACTGTTGTTTGAAATTGTTTTATATGTCAAGGAAAGTACGTTGCTTCTGAAAATAAAAAGTCTTTAACATAATTCAATTATTTGACTAGATAAACATTAATTTAGTGCTTGCTTCTGAAGAAGAATTTTATAGCTATTATAAAGTATGTGTGTTTGGATTTCCGATTGGAGGGAAATAACTTTGAGGAAACGCAAAACTAAGTGAAAAAAATTCGGTGCTTACGTTTTATGCCGTTGACCAATTTCAACGAATCAAAGACGTTGCCAAATGCCGCGATATACAGCCAAGAGGAGAAACATTTCCCGCGCACGTTCGAAGACAGTAATAATAACGATGAGAACATTTAGCGACATTTGTTGAATTGGTGATATCTTTTCGTTAGGCGAAATTGGTCGAGAGTATAATATGAGAGTAGCAAAAATTCAAAAGAAAAAAATCACCAATATCCTTACTATATTATAAACGTGAAAGTTTGTGTGGATGTTTGGTACTCTTTCATGCAAAAACAACTGAATTGATTTTAATGAAACTTTACAATAATATAGCTTATACATCAGAATAACACATAGGCTATAATTTATAAAGATATTGAGTGAAGTTTCCAACATATAACGATAATTGTCAAGTAAGGAAAAAAATTCTGCCATATGCAAAAAAGCCCGTGACAGCATATATCTATCTTATATGTGTGAAGCAAAACTTTGCATTTTGTTTTGTCTATGCCAGGCGCCAGGAACTGCGAAAGCTTGAACAGGCGGAGTGCGAGGCTGATTACGATTTTACCATAAAATAAATACCACAAAAAGTAGTATTAACGTATTACCCTTCCAGATATAAATTATTTATACTATTTTAAGTGTTCATTACACAACATTTGTAACAATGTGTTACTTTTGCTGAGCAGAAATCAGCTTCGGTAGGTGTTTTCAAAAATCGACCCACAAGAGAGTTACGGGGAGTTATAGATAAAAAAAAAAACTTTTTATCAGCTATTAGATCTACAGACTTAAAATTTAACAAACAGGATGCTGTTGTTTTTTTATTCAGCTGAGATATGCAAAAAGCTTCTTTTTTTTAATTTGTAATTCACGTAAAATTAACTCATTAAAAACTTCTTTATCCTACAATCTGTATTGTTTAATTTTTCTATTCACAAGGGCGAGGAACGGGTATAACAGCTAGTTATTCCATAAAAAAAAGGAAGAGAAATGGTCATTATTCAAAACAAATATACATATTTCCATAAAATCCATTGTTTAAAAAAATTTAAAAAGTCATGATTCTTTAAAAAAAAAATTTCAGAAGTCTGCATTAATTTTGTTTAGTGCTTTGAAATTCCCATTAAATATAACCAATATAATAATTTATATTCTACACTTCTTATTATAAAGAAATAACTTGGCTTAAAATAAAGAAATAATAAATATGGGGAAAATATTTACCTTTGCTATCGGCTTTAGGATAATCCTAATAATATATTCAAAAGAAATATCACAAGATGAAATAATATAAACTGTTTCTCATTCTTCTATTTTAAGCTTAGAACTGAACTGATTCTTCTGAAACTGTTAGAAATAAAATAAAATTCCATTGAAAGATGTCTATTTCCAAAATTATATAACAAATAATAATGTATAAATGATTTGTTCAGCAGACGATATTTTATAGATACATTAGTGATTTTATTTAATTTAATAGATGTGTGCAGACGATTTTCACAAAATACTTTAAATCAAAATATTACATTAGAAATAGATATATACAAATAATAAAAAATAATTAGAAGAATATAAATTCAAGAATAGGTTTAGAGTCAATAAGACAAAGGATAAATTATACATTTACATTAATTTAGAATATTTATATTTATGTACAAAGACAACTGCGCATAAGGCTCCAACTAACATATACAACTATTTTTAAAGATGAAATAAAAAGCTCTCAATAGACATTTATATTGAATTAATTTTACAGGGAAAAGGTAATTGATTATCTAACCTGCAGAAAAGCAATTTATCTTTTTTCAAAAAATTGATAGATTGAAAGTACATTTTTTTTTCGAATATATAATACAGGTAAAATAGGGGGTAGGAGGTGGGTAATATCGAAATATTCACTAGAAAAGGGGGCACCAGTTCAAAAAAGGTTGGAACCTATGTTTTATATATACCATCTCAACCACTACTGTGGCATTCGAAATTTTAACTTCATCCTAGTTTAAGGTATCCGACTACGTTCGGAACCGTGATGTTGCAAAAGCGCATAAATGTATAATTTTCATGATATATAGTGTCACTTAGATTAGAATACATGTATAAAATTGTTTTAAGGACATCTTGACAAAAAAAAATTATTCAAATACAATATTTCGGCAAAAAATGAACTTAGAATAACCTTTTTTCAAAATGTTCACCTTTTGTCAAAAATACTTCTATTATAATAATATTTTGCCTGTATATAGCTCAGACCTCTGTGCAAAGGCTCAACTATGATTTTTGAAAAATTCATGTTATTTTCAGAGTTACAACCCATTGAAATAATTATCAGCGTTTTTTTCTTAAAATTTCTCCCTTCTGTTTTCGTATATCACGGATAAACCGACTTCCAAGTTATGCGTTTCAAAAGTTCTAGTTGAGCCTCTGTACAGAGGTCTGAGCTGAATACAGGCAAAATATTATTATAATAGAAGCATTTTTCACAAAAGGAGAATATTTTGAAAATGGGTCATTCTATGTTCATTTTTTGTCAAAATATTGTACTTAAATAATTTTTTATTGTAATATTATTCTTAAAACAATTTTATATGCATTTTCTAATCTAAGTGACACTAAATATCATAAATATTATCCATTTATACGCTTTTGCAAAAACACGGTTCCGAACGTAGTCGGATACCTTAATGAAAGAACTTCTCAAAATCTTTTAAGGAAATAGAAATACCTCCCCAAACGAATTTAAAGCACTATAAAAACAAATTTCACATTTGGATCCTTATGTTTAAACATTTCCTGTGAACTCAGCTCCTCTTTACATAAACTTACACCTCCACATATCAACAGCTGGAAGCATTGCTTCATTGGTTGCCCAACTTCCCTTCTGCCCCCAGTTGCTACAAAAAAAAGGGGGGTGTCTATCTTGTTCTTTTTCCGTGTGGGTGTCGCTTCTGTGTTTATTCTGCGCAAGAGAGCTCGGGAATCTTCATAAGTGAACAAGTCGCACAGTCTCCTCCAACATAAATACTCTCGGGGTGGTAAATATTTATGCCCTCGGAATAACCCTGACGTGATTTCTTGTTTGAATTTGTCCTCCCTGCCCTATTCTGTCGAGGCTTATCCCAAATCGATGAAGTAGCTTTCGAGGGCTCTAATAACAGGAAAGAAAAGTGAGTGGAGGTGTACGACGGAAAGAGGATACTAGACGGCAAAAAGTTAATGGGAAAATCTGTCTTACGCAAGCATATGTATAATTGCGCTGATGAAGCATGCCTGATGTCGTATGAAGTAATAGTGAACTTCAAAATGGTGTTTCTCCATACCAAACTCGTAGATGTGGTGTGCCAAACCAGTCAACCAATATATCTGAAGGTGCCACACAGTAAAAAAATATTTGAAACAATTCAATTCCGGTGAAATGCAAGCAGTTACGGAATAGATATCAAGAATACAGATTCACAATATTATTATATATTAATATTCATTTAAAGATATTTATTAACTTAAAAAATAAACATAAAATATAAATATTCCTTCACCATAAATAAAAAATTAAAATTGTACAGGTATTATGTATTGTGTACCTTTTAACCCTTTATCTACCACGTTATGATTTACCGCAGTTTTTTTCAGGCAATATTTTTTTTGAATCATTACATTGAAAATTAAGGGATATACATAAAAAAAATACTCAACTTTGTGAAACTTAATCCGTTCGAGCTAATAAATTAATTAAAGATATTCAACTGTAAAATTCATTATATACACTGTTCACTTAAAATAAATAGTCAAATCGTTTTCTAGGTCTTCATTAACATACAAAAGAAAATGAAACACTTACCTTTTGACATTAACTACTTTTTTGGAAGAAAAATGACAATCTTCGTAATCCGCTGAAAACGCAATTTCTGCTCTAAAACTATTCGCCTTCCCCGCTAAAATACTCATCATAGAACCCGTGCTGTCATATATCTTGAAAGAGTGGAATTAAAAGAATATTCCTGCTAAATATCGTCAGAGTATTCGTAACAATGGTTATTCTGTGTAATTTTAAATTGAGTGGTATTTATGATTACCGTCGGTAGATAAAGGGTTAAACATATTTATTAAAATAAGAAATAAACAACATAAAACAACACTCCAGGAAAATAAAAATTTCAATGTGAACTTTGTCCCTGCATCTCTCTACTTCATTTCGCAATTTAAGGGGCATAATTTGTGACATTTAACATGACACGATTCTGAATGTTAATGGAACTTTAAGGACTCAAAATGTTGTAGAGCCAAAAGCGGACAGTAGAATACATATAATTTTCTCTATCTTCAAACAATTAAATCTAATCAGTAATGACATCCAGAAGTTTAAAATAGCCTGACAAAATGTCGTTAGAGTCATCTTTCAGAATTTTTTTTTTTTAATTCCGTAAATTTTGCTCTTCAGAGTTCTGAACATATATTAGTTCTATATGCTCCATTTCAAAGTCCTCAACTTCCATTTATTCAAGTGGCCGCGGTAGCCTAGTGGTCAAGGTATCGGATCGAGGTTGGCATGTCATGGAGTTCGCGCCCAGTACCACTAAAGACCCGCTGTGTAGGGAACCGATTCCCGTGAAATCTGTTGAGAGCTCAAATGTCCTCTCGTTGGTGTGGTAGTTAGGAGAGGGGGTGTCAGCTCAGGTGTCATACTCATCATTTGACCACGGATCAAAATTACGAGGTCTGTCGTCAAAAGCCCTCGTGTAGTTGAACAGTGCTACCTTAATTCAAAAATTGACAAGTTTGTAAGGTGGTATAGAGTGCTAATGAGAGTTGTGTACCGCGTGCCACAGGTTGAAGGCACTTGCTCTGTTCTGTGTTTGCTTTATGTTAAAATACCATTTTGTTGCACAGCTAAATTTTAATATTTCTCTTGAGGCATTTTTGAAGCAATAATTTAAGACTTCTTGAAATTCTGCTTCCCTATGCAAAAGTACGCACTACCTGCCACCTTATTATCGAAGTTGATGTATAAGTTACCGTTAAAGTGTGAAATCCGTTATTTTATAGAATAACTAGGTATTTCAATAAATAACTAGACAAGCCAGTTAAAGTACATAAAATTATTAAACTCTACGATTTAACTCGGTATTCTATAAAACAATGATTACTATACCGGTTTAAGTATGAAATACGGCACTCGAAAGTCCTTTGAACTGGTTCTAGCTGCTTTTAGTCAATTTTGAACTCCTATTCAAAGAACTGTCTGTCATCACATCAATCCTTGCTCTAATAAATAATGAAAAGTAAAATAAAGGTATTTCATAAAATTTAAATTAATATTCTCTTACAATTTTGTTTGAAAAAGTCTACACAATGTTTTTATGAAGCAACACTTTTTCTTCCCAGCATGTATTTTTTGATAATATTTAAAAATAACTATTTCTGCAACATATTTTTCCCTTCCTGTTTAACTAATGTTAGCAATATGAGCAATAAGAAATTATATCATCTGCTTTTCCTTATTATTTATGAATTAATCATCCGCAGTAGGGATGTAATTTTTTTTTCTAGAGAACTCAACTACAAAAACTTCAAATAACCTTGAAATTTTTTTTTTAATTTTAACGGTCTGTCATTAACTATTTCATAAAATAACTAAAGTATGAAATTTTTCGTCTATTACCGTAAAGTCAGGCGTATAACGCGCACCACCGTATAACGTGCATCTATACTTTCAAGCTGCATTTTTTATATAATTTTCAGGTATATTCGCCGTATAACACGCACCCTCTTTTTTAAGAAGAAACCTGAAATATATTTGTGCAATTCTCTCATGTCCTTTGTTTGAGGTATTATCCAAGTCATTTTTGAAAGTCATTTTCGTTCAAGGTGCGCGTTATACGCCGGATTTTACGGAATATATTTTAACTGACTTGTCTAAGTATTTCATGAAAAACCTAGTTATGTTATGTAATAACTGAATTATTCCCTTCAACGGGGTAACATATATGCATGCAAAATTCAACAAAAAAATTCCGTAATAAAGTGAAGTTTTATTAGAAAATTCCTTTCTTTTTCAATTCCTACACTATTAGCTCGCACTGTCTATATATTTATTTATTTATATATTTGTATATTTATTTACTTATCTTGGTGGAATTTTCAATCGTTCATAAAATACATTTTAAAGCGCTGAATTGAGCTGAAATTTTATATACAGGATCATTTTGGATGACAATACAATAATTTAATTATAATTAATAAAAATTAATGGATTAAAACTAATTATTTAAAGAATTACAAATACAGCCACGTTGACGACTTAGCGACCCTTTTTGGCGACTTGTGTCAAAACTTGAAAAGGTTTTTTTCTCACGTGTTAAAGCATTCAGTTGGACTGAAATTAAAAGGACAATATGATACTTTAATGATAATTAAAAAACTAATTACCACGTAATGTTGCGATTCTGTCCTATGTATATACATATTTATATTGATTGTAACTATTTAATAAAAAGTAGCTAAAATAAAATTTTTCGTTGTTGATCTAAGTAGGAATTGACTTAAAAACTATTTTTTTATATTACTTGTTTCATTTAAACGCGCAAAATTCGCATTACGTTTAAATACATTTTTAATTCGCAATCTCACCACTGTTACCAGTTGACGCATAGTTCAAAATTCTCAGTTCTTCAAAGAATATGCCCGAGAATAACATTTGACGATTGAAGTTATTCGGAGCATAATCTTACTGAACACACAAGACGAACTTCCTTCTCACTGATACAAGTCGAAGCCCTGGTACCGTTTAACGGACGTTAAACGGTTCATCACTTATTCTGGAAAAAAAGAAATTGAATTTCTCGCTGGGAAAATAAATTCTTTTTAGAAGTTAATTAACTAAATTTATCAATTTACTAATTAATCCATGAACATTATAATTTAATTGCCTCTCATTGGTAAAAGGTTTTATTAAGCTGCGATGAAAATCGTAAAGGTTATTAAGGATATTCCTTTTTTTTTTTTTTACGACTATGCGTTCAAGAACTCTGAGTGATTAATATCCATGGCTTCAGTGTTTAAACTGGGAGTGTAGTGAATCTTTTTACCAAACTGGAAAAGTTTTTTATATACCTTTGTTTGCCTAAAAATAGATCCTATGAGATCAATAGACACAAATCAGTTTTTTTCTTTTGTGCGCTGATTTTCTTTGATGAGACATTATTCACATGAATGTGGTCAAATGATGTATTTCATTAACCAAGAATACAAATGGTTTTGCTTTTTTTTTAAAAAAAACCATCTAATTTATGAAGTGAAATGATGTAATCATTCTTTTAAACGTACACCAAGAAGCTAAATTAGCCATTTTATAAACAGGATTTATTTACGGGGTTTTTTTTTCCCAATGTGATGTTTTAGATTGCAGCCTGCTATGGTTAGTTTTGTTCTTTTTCTAATAAATGGTATGTGCACAAAACATTTTGAACTGAAATAACTGTTCCAATTGAAAACTCCAGGAACATTTTCTGCCAATATAGTCAAGAAATACTACAGAAATCATTACGTTATCTCCCTTAAATGTAAATTAGAAAAAGCACTCTTTTAAAGAAGGAGGAGAGGGGAGGGGGTTATAAATTTATTTTTAATCAGAAGAGAAAAGAAATATATCCAAACAAGATGCTTCCATTTACAAATAATTTATTTCAAAAATTTCTATTTACCATGAAAAATCCACAAAAATAAAAAAAAAAATATTTTAAAAAATTTTAAATTCCACGAAAAAGTGGAAAATAATTTTAATGATATTAATCTATACAGATCAATCAAAATTATAAATAAATATTTAAAGGGCTAAATTCATGTGATGCATTAGTCACATGATAATGAAAACCACGTGTTTCTTGCCAATCAGTTCAAAAACTCATGTGACGTCATTGTCACGCGATAAAAGCAATTATGTGTTTTCAGCCAATCAGTTGATGCACTTCATTGTTGCCAACTTCTGCTCTTTGCAGAAACTTTCTCTTAAAAAGTACATATTTGTCAACAATAATAAAGCAAATAATTTACAAAATGCGTTTTATTTAAAAATACATTAAATTCTAAAATCTTTTTGAAGAAATTTTTTAATAACATTTGAGCTTCTTTACTCAATTATAAAATTTGAAATTTTTTAAATAGAACAAGAAGTACAATAGTTTGATGTATGTTTTGAATTCATGATGGAGGACACGGGATTGTCTTTATCATGTGACCACTATGAATTGAACCCTTTCAAAACTGACAACTAATCTTGTACGTGGTATTCTACTTGTAAAATTTAGACAAAATTCTGAATTTGATAATTTGGTAAAGAGAGTTTCATGTACACATATTAATATTCTTAAAAAAAAAGACTTTTTAAAAATTAAAAATAAATTCTTATACAGCCAGTTGGCAAAGGTGAAGTGCATGAGTTTATTGGTTGGAAACTCGTGATTGCTTTTATATCATGTGACTATGATGTCACATAATTTAGTCTATTATTAAGAAAATAAATAAGCAAATAATAAATGAGGAAATATAACACAAAATTTATGAAAAGGTAAATTTATTAAAATATATTAAATAATTTTTTTATATGTACGTTGGTATTTGAAATTGGAGATATTTTTTGTTAAAATTCAATAGTATTTGTCAATATAAAACACCACCAAGAACACATCTGGAACTTAAAAATTATCATCAAATGATTTTTCACTTTCGAAAACAACGTTCATTATTTCTGACTTGTACTTGGTCCAAGAATTTTCATTTCTTATTGTTATGCGGTGTATATGATAAAAATAAAAAGAAAGATAAAAACTGATATTTCTATAACTGAAAGATGATTGATATCAGAAATTCCATTGAATGTGTTTTATGCAAAACTGAGCATGCAAAGTGTAAGAGAACAGCGAACACAAAATTGAAAAGATCTTTTATAGATCGGAAATCAAAACATATATATGGCCATAGCCCAGAAAAAAGATGATTATAAATTTTTTAGAAATAAAAAACTGCAGAAGTAAAAAATCCTTACATATGTTCTTTTTATTGAAATGTTTTAAAAAATGATCATAAAACATTTTAGAAAAAAGGAGTCAAAAGTTGGCATTTGTAAATGGGCATCGTAAAAAAGTTACGGTACTTACCAATTTATTTCTTTTGTTTGTGCAACTGGATATGTTTTACACAGTCTGTGGATTTATTTTCGTTTATTGCTGCTAAAATGTTAAGGTTTGGTCAGGGATTCACAAAAAATGGATTCAGTTTATAACTATCAACGCCAATGACAGTAAATCAGAATTAAACTTCAATTTCTTTTCCTAAGGTGTCAACTCAAATATATTCTCTTGTAGGCTATTCTTCTGTTCAAAGTCGAAGTCACTGCTATTTGCAAATATAGATTATCACCCTTCCCCCCTTGTTGTCCTGGTTAAATTTTCTTTGTGCTGTGCTGTCTGGAACATTCCGATGAGATAATTCAAGGAATTTGATGCTTTTTTTTGTTTCTTTAATTACTGATAAAATAACACAAAGAATACTATTTACAAATTAGAAATCTTTAAATCGCCTTCCTCGAGCTCTCCCGCCGTGTTTCTTTCAATTCTTCTCTCTCATAAGTCTTTGTTTGTTTATCTTCGTTTCAATTTCAGCCCTTTTTCTTTTTATTTACTCGCAGCCACTGAAATAGGGTATTTCTTCTTTAGAGGTATCTTACAATGCGTTTAATTACTTACAACTTTCTTAGGGAACAAGATTATAAGGGGGGGGGGA
>BMAV01019331.1:198713-209152 GCA_019973955.1 Trichonephila inaurata madagascariensis
TCTCTATGTAAAGTTTCTATGTTCCTATTTCTTAAACTTCGTAGACTGAATGTGGGAAAATCATGCTGCCATGGCAACCGAAGTTGTCAAGGTCGCTAACTCGTGACCAGTGTTGCTTCTGTCGAGTCTTGGATTCGAATCGTGTTGCGACTAGAAATCCATTATGTAGAATAATTTGTGGTAAGGCTTAAAATCATCACATCGAAGTGTTGTGGAAATTTAAAGAATAGGGTGCTAACTCAGATGTTGTCCTTGTCACTTTACCGAGGAATAAAATTATGTAATGCTTCTCAATCGATCTTTGAAACTGTACAGGGTGTTTCCGAATTCGACCGACAAATTTAGAGAGGTGATTGAAGATCAGTGGCTGAATGGTAGTGTGCATCGCGCTTCCACACCAAAGGTCCGAGGTTCAAACCCTGGGCTGGGTAAGGTCGACTCAGCCTTTCATCCCTTCAGAGGATCGATAAAGGCTTTCAATGTAAAAATAGTGTAAAAATATTTTTAATTGTAACTTTTTATGTCAAATATTAAATAAATAAGCCCAGTGGCTGAGCGGTTGTGTATCGGACTTTCACGCCACAGGTCAGGGGTTCAAATCCCAGGCTGGGTTAGGTCGACTCTTCCCTTCATCCCTTTTGTGGGTCGAGAAATGAGTACCAAGTTTGCTTGGGAATTTCAAGCTGGGGGTTTTGCGCCAGATCGACCACCTAACCGGAACATCTGCTCCTGTACCTCAGGGCCCAAGGTCACGTATTCTGGGTTGAGCACAGTAGGCCTTGGCTCTCATGAGTTGTTGCGCCACTGTTAAGTAGGCAGAGCATGGGGTCGACAAACCAACATAGAAAATTGGGTGGTAAACCACGTTTAGTTGGGGTAATTCGCAAAAACAGTTATGAAGGATGTGACGTATTGTGGAATGAAAAGAGACAGTTAGAGGTAAGAAATACATTTATTAGACGTAAAGCAGCTTACAATTCAAAAAATGCCTCACAGCTGAACATCAGAAATGCAACCGGATTTGTCTGACAATCCCTCATCCATCGGTGTCGGCTGGGCTATTACCAACGCGGTCGCAATTTCAAACAATTTCTGTGTCAATCACTGGTCGTTGCATTTCTGATGTCCAGCTGGGATGAATTGTTCGTATTGTATAAATATGTTTTTTTACGTCTACTAAATGTATTTCTTACCCACTGGTGTAGCTAGTTCTGAGAGGCCCTGTATCAAAATTCTTTGGGGGATTCTTTTGATCCCCTTTACATATTATGATTTTCTGCTTTCAGGGGCTAAGGGGCTTGGGAGCCCCTTATCATTGATACGGCGGTAGCTACGCCCTTGTTCTTATCTCTTACTGTCTCATTTCATTCCACTATACATCACATCCTTCATAACTACTTTTGCGAATTATTCCAACAAGTGGCGCACGCAAGGAGGGGAGGGGTCCACGGATTTTTCGATTGATCATAATTTTATGTATATAATACGTAAAGTTTTATTAAGTACTAGAAGCCCGACAGACGTTGTCCTGTACACACGTCTTAAATCCAAACATTTCAAAAATTTTTGAATAAGTTGCACCAATCTGGACCATTTTGATGAATTTTTTTATAAAAAAAAGTTATTACAATATCTGACGTCATTATATGCACAGTTACCACAATTCAACCTATCGATTGCGTGTGAGTAAGTGCATACTATGAACTAAGTTGAGTATAGTAGAAGCTATTCTGAATAGAAACTTAAGCTTGTTTTGATTAAATGATAAAAAACGATAAAACTCGAATTATTTCCGTAACAGGTATATTTTTTAATGCACAATAAATAAATTTATCGTATTGAATACACAATATTTTTGATTAATCCTTGAGGGTTATAAACAAACAAATACGATGGTTTACCAACCCTCGGACACGCAACATATAATTGGCTGTACGAAAAACGAAAATTTCCCTCCTTATTTCTTTTTTTCTTCCCACGCATTGGAAGAATAAACAACACAAAGGGGTAAAACAATTATGTGTTTTAAGGTTTTTAATTAATATCTTTTTAATTAACTGCTATATCAGACTGAATTGTGAATCTAAACCTTTCTCGAATCCACTTGAACCCCCACAAAAAATTTCATCAAAATCGGACCAGCCCATTTAGGAGGAGTTCAGTCACATACACACACAGAGAAGAATTATATATATAAAGATTTGTTATTAATAATTAATTTTATTAACTTATGCTAATTATTTATACAAAAATTTATTTTTTACTGTTTTTTGTCTCCGAAAATCGACAAAATTAAAAGAATATGTTGGATGGTGTATAGGAGCATGATACGAGAAAGGTGGACTTTCGACACTGGCCCGCCCCCCCCCCCCTCTTCAAAAATTCCTGTGTGTGCCACTGACTCCGACTAAACATAGTTTGTGACCCCATGTTCTATGTTAAATTGTCGTTCCTATGCTGCCTACTATCATCCCTCAGAATTTCTTGGTCAAATTTGACAACACTTTGTATAAAAAAGGACGTGATAAAAAAAAGCAGTAAAGAAACTCGCAATGTGTCTTCAGTAAAATTAAGTCTAAAACAACATATTTTTCACTCATTTAAGACATCACATCTACTCTCATAATTTCACATCATTCAACAGCAAATTCAAGAATAAACAAAACTTTGAATTTAACCGGAAGTTATCAGTTATTTGACCAGTGTTATGTGTGTGAATGAAATCTTATTAAACCTATCTCGTATTCTCAAAAGTTAAAACAGCGCTCGTCATGTTTAAAATGTTGAGGACACACTGTAATATTCTTTTGACAGATCCGTCCCCTTCCAGATCTCTCGGCAGATTGCCATGATGGATTTCTTTGTTCTAAAAATACCCCCACAAGGTCCTCATCTGATTACAACGGATACTAAACTCGTTGTCGATGGTGGAGGTTCATCACCCTCAGTTAGTGAGGAGAGATAATTTTTTGTGTGAGATACCCTTTTTTTTTTCCAAATTCATTTTTATGAATATCGCTTCCAATAAAATTTATACAGAAGCAGAAATGGATGTGCGTAAATATGGATTTTCAATTAATAAGGCATTATTCACGCAAATATGTCGATTAAAACTGACTTATGAAGATCCACTTGTGGTAATGATGTCAAATGCCATAATAAGAGTAAATGTGCTTTTAGCCCTTAAAAATTAAAGTTACTATTTGAAATGCATGTATATTTTTCTAACATTTTTTTATTATTTTGGGATAAATTTATTTGTTTTATATATAATATACTTTTTTGAAGTACATTAGAGGGTGTGTGTGTGTGTGTGTGTGTGTGTGTGTGTACAGTATTGGCCGAGTGTTGTATTTGTCGAGTGGTTTCAAGAAAATATCTTCAGTGGACATCCATATTTTTATTCACACACACATCACGTAGATGGACATTTCACAGTTGTATTTCACAGATATTTGGTAAGAACACGAAAGCAGACACAATAACAAAAGCGACAAGCAGCAGCGACATTCCACAAGACGAACACCAAGACAAAAGAGAGGCAGTTATTTACATTTTTACGTGGACGATTACATGATGAAGGCAAGCAGACAAAAGAGAGCGATTACGCAAGATTTTCGCTTTTATACCGGCAGTGACTATTATGTAATAGTGGTTCTGATTGGATAGAATGGGCGGGACAGGGATTTCGGACTAGCCGATTACGATTAAGGTTTCAGTGTTATTTTCAAACCAAAGAATTAAAGTTTGTTTAAATATTAGTACAAATAGTTAACAAAAAGGATACTGGAGGGAATTATTACATATATATATGAAATGATTTCACTCGACTTAAAACATTTTCTGGGTGGAAACTTTTGATTAGTTGTGAGTCGTTGCAGGATTGAGGCGTATTAATATTTTAAAATCTACATTTTAGTGACGATCGCAAACATAAACAACAAAGACTCGTACAGCAATAGAAGCGACAAAATTGTTCTTCCATCGCTCTGAAGATTTATAGATTTTGCCAGCCGGAAGCTTTAGGAATCATGAGATTTCCGGTAAAGTCTTTTGAGATGGGTCAGAATACGTGGATCCTGCAACATTGAATCTTTTTGTTTTAAAAATGTGAACGTGTGACAAGGATATATTTCTCACTAGGCAGGTAAACTAAAATTAATTATAATGTAATTAAGTAAGTTTTGGGTGACTGAAGACCATTATGAAATGAAATCCCTCTAGAGAAAATTTAAACAAATTACATTATTTGCTACCAAACCGACAAATTTGCAGGGTGTATAGGTGGGACAGAGACGATTCATAGGAATGCGAGGTCGCAAATGCTGTAGTTACGAGCTATGGTGAACAGAAACAGGGGAAAATTAACATAAACAGCAACATTTAATGGGGCAGAAAGCATTTTATTGAAAGGAAGTACTATAACAGGTGTTTGAAAATGCAGGGACTCCTTTGGGGCTCACATAAAGAGCTTAGTGTACGAGACGTTCGTTTCTTCAGTGGTTGGAATCGCTCGAATGGAAGCTCGAATGTAGCTGCCGGGAGGATAAATGACATGCCAGTAATCTTCCCAGAACGTAAGAAATTCCATGCAGTGCTGATGTCAGGCCTACCAAATGACATCTGTTCGTAATTTTTTTCAATAAAATGTTTTCTGTTCCATTAAATGTTGCTGTTTATGTTAATTTTCCCCTTTTTCTGTTCACCATAGCTCGCAACTAGAGCATTTGCGACCTCGCATTCCTATGAATCGTCTCTGTCCCACCTATACACCCTGCAAGTTTGTCGATGTGGTAGCGATCACCCTGCATATACACAAACATATGCAATCATTGTTTAAAATAAAGCATTTAGCGAGTTAAAATCTGTATTTTCTAAATCATCTTTCGAATTTTTTGATTCGTTGTTTATTAAAGTCACACTATGAAGCAAAACGAGGGCTTTAGGCGACGGACTACGCAATTTTTAACCACCAACAAATGACCAGGAGGACATCTTAGCTGCTACTCCCATCCTCCTTAACTTGCATGGAATACATTAAAACAGTTATACAGATTGTTCATCCAAAACAATTTCCTTGTATCGGCACCACGCTCGATAAAACAGATTAATAAACAGCTGTTGCCTACGAACAAACACATCCCAACAGTTCGAGAGATGTGTGTGTTACTTATTCCTCTATAAAACAATTCCTCGATTGAACCGAAACAGTGGTTAATCAAACATCCACAATTAAATTCAAGAATTCGATACTTTTCACAAGTTTGAAAATATAGGAAAGTCACGTCTTACCGAAAAATAACCCGTGAGAATTTTCAGTTGTATATATAAAATGGAGAACACATCTTTATTATCCATCGTCTCTGTTTTGTTTTTCATACGAAAGTTATGGCCTAACCTCCAGAGGAGTTGAGAAAAACATTAAAAAAAAGAAAAGAAAAACCTCTAACTTCCGCCGAATTCACAGTGAGGCTTTTTAGAAGCCTCATCTTTTATGTATTGCGCTTGTTTTTAAATCGAATCGAGAGTTCAGCGGGTTTGGGTTTTAAATCAAATATTTTACAAAGACGGTAAAATTTTTTTCCCTGAGTATTCAGGAACGCAATCCAGGATCCGGAGCAACAAGGCTTTGCTTTCAAGGAACGTATAAGCAAAGATTTGTACTCTTTTTCTTTATTATTATTATTAAAACAAGATTATGAAGATCCTTACCACTTCTTTAGTATAAATGGTAATTATATAATATAACATCACACATATTTTATAATGGGCTTGATTCATGAAGTCACAAGATAAAAACAAGCACGTGTTTTCCATTGAATTCAAAACAAACCATTAAACTGATTGTACTTGTTATATTTGTAAAACTCAGATAAAATTTCAAATTTCATATTTGGGTAAAGTTGTTTAAATGTTAAGGAAAAAAATTTCTTCAAAAAGATTTTTTTAAATTAAAAAAAAAGTCGCATTTTATGCTTATACTTTTAAATAAAATGCATTTTGTATACATATGTACTTTTAAAAAGTACATAAAGTACATTTCTGCAAAGAGCAAAACTTGGCAACAACGGAGTGCGTGAACTGATTAGTTGGAAACACAAGATAGTTTTTATCGTGTGACTATGACGTCACATGAGTTTTTGAATTGATTGGCTAGAATCACGTGGCTTTCACTATCATGTGACTATGACGTCACATAAATTAACCTCATTGATTTGTTAGAGTTTTATTGCTTTATTAGTAAATATTGCCTTTTTGGCGCGGAAACTGAGTGGTCATGGTCGTGAGCTTATGACCAACGTTATCGGTGCGTGGGTTCGAAACCCTGTGCCACTGAAGACGTGCCGTGTAGAGGGTCTGATGCACATTCGAGAAGGTGCCAGTTCATGTGTCGTCCTCGTCACTTGACCGGGGTTCAAAATTAAGAAGATCGTTTCCAATAGCCCTCACGTTGCTTTATAGTACGACGCTAATAAATACTCACACACACATATATTTTGGTTTTACCTATAATATGTTGGTTTTTATAAATTTTTTACACAAGAAATGCATAGTTAAAGCTTCGCTCATCGCATTAATATTAAAGAATTTATGCTATTTTTATTCTTATTTATTATTTTACTGGCCCATTTCTAAAAAAACGTTTGTTATTCACTGTCTTACTCCCAATGCAGTAATCATGGTACTTGGAACAAAGCTAGTATGTTTTTCGAACGATTATCTAAGAAACTATTTAGTTATCCATTTTAGTACTTTTTCCGTTTCGCTGGCGCAAATCTTGCCATGTTGGCGTTTTTGGCGACAACACATAATATACGCATAAAAAATATGACAAATATTAGTTCAAATTCGATTTCCCTCCATTTTGATATATTATTAACAAGTAAAAAAAAATTGAAGTCAATTTCTACTTAGATCAACAAAGAAATATTTTATTTTAACTACTTTTTATTAAATAGTTACAATTAATATAAATATGTATATACATAGAACAGAATCACAACATTAAGTGGTAATTAATTTTTATTAATTATCATTAAAGTATCGTATTGTCATCCAAAACAATCGTGTATATAAAATTTCAGTTCAACTGAATGCTTTAAAACGTGAGAAAAAAACAGTTTCACAAATTTTGACACAATTCTATAAAAGGGTCGCCAATGTAGCTGTATTTGTAATTCTTTAAATGATAGTTTCAATTAATTAATTTTAATTAATTCTCATTAAATTATCATATTTTTACCCAAAACAATAGTGCACATAAAATTTCAGCTCAAATGAGCAATTGAAATGCGAGGAAAAAACCTTTTCAAGTTTTGACACGAGTCGCCAAAAGGGTCGCTAAGTCACCAATTATTTTTTAATTATTTAAATAATTAGTTTTAATCAATTAATTATTATTAATTATTATTATATTATTGTATTGTATTATATTGTTGTCTAATATACCAAAAAAAGTGCAGAAGAGCTTGTACTTTATTTCTGTACTGTTAGATAACAGTTGTTTTTAACAGCTGAAACAAGGTTATGAAGTGCAATTTTCTCTTTCCTTGCGGATAATATTCCGAAAATACAAAGTGCGATGGTATGGGTGTTTTCTTTCATTCTCTCTTTGAGATCAAAAGCAGTTGAAAAAATTAAAACATAAGCCCTATTTAACGAATAACAAACCCCGAATTATTTCAGTGTCTGGAAAATCTTTTTTAATTAGCTTGTATTAGAAAAAAAAAAATGAATTTTTTTTCAAATGACACTTTTTTTTTTCCAGAAAAGAAAAAAATTTTTCTTACAAGCAACAAATTTCAATGGAAAGGGGGAAGATCATTATTTGACTTTACAGATGCAGATGAGTCATGAGAAAAACATATCGTGTGAGTCTCGAGTTCCACATGAAATTACTTTCTTACCTCATCCTAATCCACAACGCAGGGGTTATATTAAGATTTTTTCGATTACGATACATTTGAGGACGGACTGCCTATCTGTGCAACTGTACATCTCTGAGAAAATTGATTATTTGTCCAAGCCAAAAGGGAGAGATTGAGATGCAGAAATTGATAATGTGAGACTCCTATCAGAACTATTGCGTTTTCTAATATAATCTCTTACATTTCTAATTCATTCTAACATACTTCTGTCTTATGCAGTAGGATATAAATGATACAGTATTTTTTTTTTGTAGAGAGTCGAAAAGGGACTCTTTCGAGTCATAAATCAAAAAGATTTTCAAACATCTATTAGTCAGCATTTTAAAATTTCCAATTAACCTGTGAGTAATAATTCACTAATAGTATTTTTAGCTGTTGAATAAAAAGTATGTGTAATTTCTAAATATGGATATTTTTTTGTGTGTAGTTGCTTCAAAAGGTAAATGTAAAAAAATTTGTATTTGTTTGGACCCCGATATAACGAATAACCCCGATTTAACGAACAAACTGTTCGGTCTCGATGAATTCGTTAAATCGGGGTTCGACTATTCAATATTACGTTTGTATTTTTATGCCATTCTGATGTCATTTTTTATTAAATTCAAATACAACTAAATTTTTTTTATTATGATTAATAGTTTACATTCCATTGCACTACACATAGTCTGTTTCAAAAGTAACAAGAATTATTTAATACTTTTCTTATATATAAAGCATATGGGATACTACAAATATATTCATCTATAATCGAGGTAATGTCGCTCATTTTCACAGTAATCAAGTTCGAAGTCCACACAAGTCTAACAATTTCCATCGCTTTTGTTTGAGAAATAAATTTAAGTTTTAGGAATAGAAATAACTTTCATAAAATCCAGTCGGAGGAAAGAGGAAACGATAAAATTCGTAGAACAAAAAATGGTGATACATTTGTTCAAAGTGGAGTGACAGTTACGTCCCAATATAAAGCTGGACGATGGCTATTGGCGACGGATCTCGTCATTTTGAACCATGGTCAAGGACGACACATGAGCGGACATCTCCTCCAAACTTCCGCACCACATCAACGGGAGGACAATTGAGTCTGGACAGATTTAACGTGTAACGGCTTCCTCAACACGGTGGGTTTTCAGCGGCACTCTAGGTTCGAACTCATGACACGCAAGCCACGAGTTCGTCACTTTAACCACTAGGCTACCGCGGCCTGCATTTGTTCAAACGTGACGTCTTTAAAATATGTTTAGTGTGGTTCTCTTTTGATGATTCTGTGAACATTTCCATTGTCCTAATTTCTTTGTAATAGAATGTTCCATTTTATTTTATTTCCATATTACAGACCATATTAATCCACTACTGTAACGTCCATCTATGTTTTTCGTGCTCTTTGCTCTCATATCTGTCATCTGTTCTTGAAAAAGTCTAGTATTTCTTGAAGAATCAGTTTGAAGGCGAAACATTTTGGGAATCAATGAGTTTCCTTTCGTTAAGAGATTGTAGATCTTTTCGATGAAGCATCTCCTTTGTATCAAGCATGTGGACTTGGTGGCTCAGAGGTAACGTGCCCGCTGCGTAAGCCCACGGTTGTGGGTTCGACCCTGGCTGGAGCCGATAGACTTTCTGGAGGCGAAAATCGTAGGCACGCATACGATGTGATTGTATGGCATGTAGAAGATCCCTTGAGTATCAATTTGGCTCTGGTAATCTCTGCAAAATTAAATCACGGTAATAGGAAGCATCCAACAAGAGCCACTAAATGGGGCATCATGAAATGGCACTCACATTTGGGAACTTGCCGTGTCTAAAAAGGCTTAATTGTCAATATGCGGCCCATAAAGGTAAAAATGTAAATTATTTGTTCATGTATTGAAAGGTTAAACAGCCATAACTTCCTTCTTTCCACGTAAAATTTAATCACGTTCACTCCACTCCACAGTTTTTTGCTTACATATTTTGGGGGCCCTGAAGCTTGGGGCCCCCGTATGATTGATACGGCAGTAGTTACGCCCATTGTCTCATGTCATAATTGTCTGGTATTTTGAGAAGTTTTGGACCTGCTGGAAAGTTGGTGAGTTTCAAGTCGTAAAAGTGATGACAGATTTTTAAGATGAATAAATTTCGATGAAGAATGAAAGATCTTGTTTATTTCCACGTTATCTTAGCCCAAGCTTTCTTCATGCTACCCTACATGACCGAGTAATTCTTTTTTTTATTTGTCTGCTTGCCCTGCGGTGAGAATATGCATATAACGTGAACAAGATAAAATTATTTTCCTTTCCCCATCCCCCTCCCGCCCATCAACGCGTCTCTTTACCTTTGCCAACCCCTGAGCGTCACGTAAAAAAATCCTTCTCATTACTTTTGATACAAACTATGTACATGATGACATCTTTTTACAGCATCAAAAATTCAAATTTTGTCGTTGTCAGTCCTTTAATGACTTTTTAAGAATTTCCTGTTTGGTCTCTTTAGTCTTGGAGAAAGAAATCTAAATGGATAAAAAAGGAAAATAATAAG
>BMAV01019331.1:209920-223759 GCA_019973955.1 Trichonephila inaurata madagascariensis
TTTTTTTGTCAAAATGTCCTTAAAACAATTTTATACATGTTGTCTAATCTAAGTGACATTAAATATCATGAAAATGATCCATTTATGCGCTTTTTTAAAATCACAGTTCCTAACGCGTAGTCGGATTCTTTAATATATCATTAAATTCCCTTTTATGAAATTTCTTCCCCCTCTTTGCCCTGTTTGCTCTCCGCTTAGCCCGGCGTTGCACGGGCTTTTACCAAGAATATAACTATGTCCTCATGGAAATTTTCCCTTTCCCTCTCGACGCAAGCGTTTTTTGGTGCATGTATATGTGCAATATGTAAGTGTTTTCTATATTTATGTCCTTAAAATTTCTCTTTCCGAAATTTTCTTCCACTTCTTTTCCTTGTCAGAAAGGATTTCCTCCCTTCCCCCTCCATTTATCCCGGCGCTTCACGGGCTTATTCGAGTATAAACTCTTTTCCCCCTCTTTTTTCCTCAGGGATAAGATCAAATTTCTATTTTCAATTAATAATTTACAAAACTAATCTAATTTAACTACATAATTACATTTGTAGTCCATTAATTTAGCTGCATAATACAGGGAATAAAACTACATAATTACTATAAACATTTTAAAAAGTTATATTGAAAGCTCTTACAATATTATTTAAATATTACACATAAGAAAATTACAGAAAGCTATTATTCCACATCAAAAAGATTCCAAAAGCAATCACTATTATAAAAAAGAATACTTACTTTTAATAATTGTTCTTGGAATATCGTATTTTTCATATCTTTATTGAATCCTTTTCCTGTGCTAAAATGTCTAAGCGAAAGGACTCGGAAGGTTCACATATCCAGATATTCCTGTGGGCATATACCCTGAATAAAACCATTTAAGCAATTAAAAGATAAGCAACGTTTTTCGCAGCCTCCTTCAGTTTTGCCGCTGTTGAAATTTACTTATAAAAGCCAATAAAGATCATTTTTAATTCTCGATAAACTTATTGAAAATTCTAAATATTGCTTTCGATATTTTTTCCACTTATGAAGAGTTATTACTACACAATGTCATATTTTTCCCCTATCAATGGCAAACCTCACAATGTTTTTAATAGCTTTTTCATTTTGGAAATCTTACATAAGCTCAGACGTTTCAGAATCATTATTGTTTGCAAATAATTTGTCCCTTCCTTCCTTCCTCAGTGGCTTGACGACCCGGGGTGGGCCTTGGCCTTTTCAAGAAGCCTTTTCCAGGCCAGCCTCCTTCCAGTTAGTGTTCTTCAACTTTTAGTTCTGAAAACAAGGAGGTCTTTTTCTAGGCCATCAATCCATCTTAGATTTGGTCTCCGTACTCCAATTAGTTGGTCACTTAACATTTCTCCGCGTACCAATTGGTCGTCCATTCTGACAACTTGACCTGCCCCTTTAATTTGTTGTACTCTGATGGAGTTAACGATGCCAGATCCTTTATCTGAGTGATAGAGTTCTAAATTTGATCTTTTTCGTCCCGTAAAATTAATTTAACCCTAAAATACATTAAAAACGACTACATTTTAAGCGACACACATGCTACAGCTAAATATTTCTTCAATTCTTGGAAGATCAGCCGGTTTTTTCATGGATGATATTGATGCGATCTTTTTTGATTCAGTATACCTGTTACGATACTTTTCTTTGTGGTTGAACTCTTTTTGATGTCGCTTATTATGTCTTTGATAAATATTAGTACAAGGAATATTATCACACCTCTAAATATTGATAGCTGCCAATGCTCCTTTTGCAAACGTACTGCTGGTGTACCAAACCTAGTTTTTTTAACCGAAATGATATATTCACATCTATCAATGCTGATTGAACAAAAAACGGCTTGGCTTTTAATTGAATATACAGAGTAAATATGAGTAAGAAGGTATAATAACGACCCCCGTGAGTCTTTTTCACTTTCATTACGGCGTTACTATTTGAATACGTCATTCTCTCCCTCCTTAATAGAAAACGCTTCCTTTTCTTTAAAATTAAGGCCTCATTATTTCGTTATTTTATTTTTTCAAACCTTGTAGTAGTATCATCGTCATCCCTTTGCAAAACATGAACAGATTTTCTAATGTATTTTGTTGACACTTTTTTTTAAAAAAAATTGTGCAAAGTACACATAAATCAATATTCTATTCGATGACTCTGTGGATAGTTTGAATCAATTTACTGAGAACTGTAGATTCATCAAGTGTCTTCAATATATATATGTTCTCATAAAAACCTGAACTCAGAGAGGTAAAAAGGAAACAGGACTGGCTCCCACACACATAGTGTTGTCGGAGGCCTCGCTCCGTTTCATCTCGTGTATTCTCAGTGACACACGTCCTTCAATGCACCTCAAATATTTTATAGAACTTTCTTAATATATTCAGATTCTTAATTGAACCTGTAAAAAATGACATTATTCTGTTATAACTACTTGAATGTAATATATAAGGTCTTATTATAACAAAATGTCCTATAATTAAAAGAAAAAGATTTTTTTTATATTTAAATTCAAATAAGCAAATTATATCAAATAAAATATGAGCTATTCTCTTAAAGACCAGCCTTGTCACTGATAATTTAAAAAGGCACCGGGAAATTTCTAACATTTACTTAAACATTTAAACTATCATTTCGCGAATGATAATAAATCCAATGTTTTAAGTTACATAATCTTATAATTAGAAATTTTCATAAATCTTATAATTAAAAATTTGCATTTAATTATAATTAGAATTCAACTTGCCTGTCCGTTGTAGAAAAGCTTCCATTCACAAAAGGTATTCATACATTCCATTTTCATGAAGACTTTAGCTATTTATTTCATCAGTCTGTAATAGCTTTTCGATTTAAAACATTGTCTGTGTAAAGATGTGAGAACTCACGGAGGGACTAAACAGTGTTTGATAAATATACGTTAAAAATTTATACAGAATTACTCAGAAAGGATAGGAAAAACTTAAACAAGTGATAGTACACACCAATACAAACATTTTCAACAAGAATGCATGGTCTAAGATGAAACGCAAAAGCGCTTGCGCATTTCAAAACGGTTGTGCTCCGTAGAATTTAAAATAGTATTTCTGTGATGATTTTTTGGGAAAAGCCATGATGCATGCAAAAGCAAGCCAGGGAAGAAGATACCTCTTCGCTATGAGTAAAAGGCCCCAACGCCAATCCTGTGAATTCGTTGCACCAGGCACAACTGTTCTAATAATTATAATGTACTGGATAATGACAAACTTTATTAGTATTAAAAAAGCAACCATGTATTTCATTTATAGAGGGAGCTCGAAAGTACTGTATTTTCCACACAAGTTATAACTCAATCCAAAAATATTTCCACGGTCATCATCAGCTGGGCAAAACTGGGTATTTTCTTGCTTCCCCGCTGGTCTTCTTTGCTTTGGTGCTGTTTATTGAAAAATTAACTGAGCATCAAGTGTTGAAGAAGCCGTTTTGGAAATAATGACTTTTCAACCAAATGAAAGTACAAGAGATGTATGACGTAACCTTAGTGTGCCACAATCCTCGACCTGAAGGACTGTGATGAGTTAGGTGTTGTGCTCGGTACCTTTTTCACGGAATCCAAACATTGATCGAAGAAGAATATTATCGTGGACTTCCTCCATTGACTTTTATAGTACAGTGTGGCAAGCCTAGATTCTGCGGCAGCTGTTCTTTTCTACGATTGCTCTATAACATGAAATAGTACATTACAGTAAACATATCTGACCACGCGTTTGTAATTCCGCAAGTGGAGCAACATTGTTTCACCATGAAATTTTGAAATCATCAGCAATCACCTAACAAGACTGTATCTTCTGGTGGAACACTTTGATGAAAGCAAATACTAGATGTTTCAGCAACAGGAATAGTCAGACTCAGTGGAGGATGTTTTAAATTTCACCGTCGTAAGTAGTTCCCCACACAACGAAGATTCAAATCATTTTAGGCGAGAGGTACAGCACCACTGTGGTTTCGTTAAGTTTCCGAATCGACGGATCAAGCTATATGGCCCTCTATATTATCGAATAATTCCGCCGGATCTGTCATGTCTTGATTTCTAAATGTCTGGTGCATTAGATTTCTCTCGACGTTCAAGACCTATTCGCAACACTTTCAACTGTTGTTGTCGGGAAGGGTCGCGATATGTCTGGAATATTCCAGAGCTTTCGCCAATCTCTTCTTCGTCACTGTTCTTGCTTCATCACTGGTGGTTGCTCTTTCAAGCAACTATTGTAAAAATATTTTTTTAAATGGCTTTTTAAAAATTTACATTATTTTTGTGTTTTCTCCTCGTATTTTAGATGCTATTGTGTGTAGTACGCTACAGCGCATTTACATTTCATTTTAGACTAAGCATTCTTCGATGAAAATTATTTGTGTTTTTATATGTACTACCACACCTTAAAAATTGCCCCTTATTATTCTGAATCACTTCGCATTTATATTTCAGCTGCTTAGGAATTTTTCTCCACAGAAGAAATAGGTGGGTAAGTTTTACTCAGTTCGCCTTCTTTGTGTTTTCTATATTGTGAAACTTTCATTGTACACACACACTAAGATTCATATACAAGTGTTGAAGATTCCTTGGCAATTCTGTAAAAACGACATTTATTTTAATTTGGATCATAAAATTGAATATTTATTATATATTAAATAAGACTTAGCATCACACAGTAAAATAAACTCACCTCTATTTTTATGAAACCTTTCAAAGCCTCCAACCGCCTTCGTTAATTATCAAGGAATTCCACATTTTTAAATAAAATATTTCAATTTTTTTTTTTAAATCTTTGATTTTTTTTTACAGAATTTTCTTAGTCATTATCCTAATATCATCGAATGCTCTCGCACGTATGTCAAAAGATTCATGAACCTTTCAAAAATATTCCATCACCTTCAGATGACCCTGTAAAAGAATCACATTGATTTAACTCTATTGAAAGAGTGCATTGAGACTAATATCTAAGAATATATACTTAGTTGAAAACCAACATACGAAGATCAAACTTACCCTTACTTGAACTACAGCAAAGTTGATATTTCTTTTTACTGAGAGCAATCATTTATACATTCAAAATTCCTTTTCTTGAATTTCAGGTTGATTGATCACTTCAGTTATCTTCAAACATGCTTTTTGCCCCCGTCCCACAATCCACTTCTCACTTATGCTATACATTGCAGGACGTGAAAACTGTAATTTGTGTACAATTTAAAGCAAAATGTTTTGAAAATGTTCCTTACAATAAATAAATATTGGTGATAAGTATTCGAGTTCAGTCACAATTTTATTTCCTGGAAGTCGAACACGTTATCCCTTTTTCTTCACAGGCTCATCAAAATAACGTCGTGTCGCGTTTTTTTTTTCATGTAACGTTGTTGTTGTTGCTTTTCCCCCGGTGTAAGAAAGCCTACGACAGATGCAAAAGATCTCGTCACACAAGTAGTTCGCGAAAATCCTCTTCTGCTCAACCCTTCAATTCCTCCAGGAGACACCCAAACAAGCAAGAAGGTGAGAAGGGCTAGCGGGGAGAGAACAGGAACACGAAGGAAAAGTCTTTTCACTATTCTGGAACTTCATACGTCTCAAATGTCCACTTCTAAACCTCTTCAAGGCCGTTTGGAGAGCCCTGTGACCATTGCACGATATAGTCCTGGACGACATGCAGAATACCAGTTATGATCTGGCGGGAGTCTGCCTCAAAGTGGCGAAGGGATGTATGTACCTGTGCGGAACAGGAACAGACCTACCCGAGGTGTTAAGGCAGTTCCATTATGCTCAGCTAATATCTGCAGGTGTACACTATCAGTCTTCAGCCCTAGTGGTTCCTTGCTCAAGTGAAGCTGGATATTACCCTTCGCCACACACACATGGACCAGTCATCTAACGTCACATCATAAATCTGTATTGCGAGGTCCGTTCAGACAAAGTAAGTTGATTCAAGGTCGCATTAATTATTTTGTCTTGTATAATACCATTTTAAGTATTTAAATCCTTAAAATACTGTAACGTAACGGTTCCTTGAGAGAGTTTTGTTGTTGTCCATCAAGCAAATCTTTATCGCCAGACTCTCAAATAAAAGAAACAGTTTTTCACTTCATCAGGGGATCATTTACAATCTATTCTGTACTAAAGTCTAAAAGTGGTAAAAACAATTTCGAAAAAGAAAAATTAGATAACCATTCGAAATGAGCAAATCGAAAGTCCTAAATAATTCATCTATCATAAATAACTATTACTGAGATCCTTTGATTGTTCTTTCAATGAATTCTTTTGTCTGGCAATCGATGGACGTTTCTAAATAGGTTTTGTAATCGATGTATGCAATGTAAACAGTATGAGGCATCGGAAAGAAAAGATCAGTTCGTTAGAAAATAATAAGAGTGTCAAGAAATGAGAGGAATGAATGTTTAAAATATTTTCCCCCAAATTATTACCTCAAAATTAAAAAATTATGTTCTGAATATATCTCTTTTTTTTTCTGTGGCACTTCCATATTTTTCTACAGTTAATCAATTTTTTGATATCACATTGTATCTATAAAGTATTCTTTGAAGATATTTTTGTTCGTGAGCATTTCTTTTCTAAACTAGATGATTTTCTAAAGTTTCTTTTAGTCTTCTTTAGAGAAGCGAATCAAATCTTCGTTTAAAATCAAACAACTACTCTGATTCCATGCTACAAAAGTTTCCAATTTGAAATTTATCAAGTAGTCTCACTCTGTCTCTTTCTGTATTTCAGTAACTCTCTAACTTCTACAAGTATTCTTTCATCATAACAAGCGTTACCTGTAGCTCTTGGGTTATTCCGCTGTGTAGATAACTCTCAGATGAATCTGCACAAGAAAAGTACATTAAATTTAATTCATTGCTGAAAGCTGAATATTAAGGATATATTGCCATGCCCGAGATAATCCTTGGCATGGCATTAGTGCTCCAAAATGTCACGCCCGAGTATTATACTGGGTATTTTTTTTTTTAGTGTTTCTTATTGTTATATCCAAATACATATCGGGAGATATGCATATCGGGTTTATTTCGGCTTCGTCTCAGTGTTAAATCCGAATCTGTATCGGAAAAATTAATTTGAGATCAATTCAATAGATCGTGTTTGACGAGCACTATTTGTGATATTTCCATGATCAACCTCAAGAATGAAAAAAGGAAGGTATACTCAAGCCAAAGATTGTTTTTGACTACAATCTACAAATGGATGGCGTAGATCGATGTGATTAGGAAATATATATCCTTTCATCCGACAATCCGAAAACACCATAAAATATATTACAAAAAGATATTTTTTTACATTTACTGGCAATGTACTCCAGAACTCATTTTTTCAATTTCTACACTATTAACTCGCACTCTCTATATATTTATTTATTTAATTATCTTGGAGGAATTTTCAATCGTTAATAAAATACATTTTTAAGCGCTCAATTGAGCTGAAATTTAATATACATGATTATTTTGGATGACAATACAATAATTAAATTATAATTAGTAAAAACTAATTGATTAAAGTTAATTATTTAAAGAGTTACAAATACACACACAGCCACGTTGGTGACTTAGCGACCATTTTGGCGACTTCTGTCAAAACTTGAAAATGTTTTTTTCTCACGTTTTAAAGCATTCTGTTGAACTGAAATTTTATATGCACGATTGTTTTGGATAACAATACGATACTTTAATGATATTAATAAAAACGAATGACCACTTAATGTTGTGATTCTGTCCTATGTATATACATATTTATATTAATTGTAACTATTTAATAAAAAGTAGCTAAAATAAAATTTTTCTTTGTTGATCTAAGTAGGAATTGACAAAAAAAAAAAATTATTATTATTATTTGTTCTCTATAAAAATGTGGCTGGGAAACGTATTACATTTTTAGAATTTCGAATCCAAGTTGTAGAAGAACTTTTATATAAATATGATGAGGCACCAGCTTCTGAACTGAAGAATCCTGGCAGACCACATACAGTAAACATACAGTGTCTTGTATGCAGTGTCTTATTGACTGATTTTTTATATATATTCCATATTTCTCCTACTCCTGCGAAACGGAAGCCTACAAGACAGTGCGAAGTTTGTAGCTCGAAAAAGGATGCAAATGGAAGAAAGATAAGGAAGGAAACACGGTATTGGTGTAATTATTGCGAAGTTGGTTAGGGCTTGGAAAAATGTTTCCAGTTATACCACACAAAACTGAATTGCTGAACTACTAATAGAATATTCATTTTTGATGTGTAACATCTTTCCTCTCGATTGCTGAATTTTGTCGGAGTGAATTTGTCAAAAGGGACGGAAGTTTGTAACAGGAAGTGACGTAAGCGAGCACTATTTGATTTGACCAATGAGAGCGCGTGGTCGTTACCCTCGCATCGGGGTCCAAGTCTAGTCATTTTTATTATATTGTTAAAGTTAATATTTCAAAAGATTCGAATTCTTATTCAGAATAAACCTACGATAAAGTCTCAGGACTCGTTGCGAAAGAAATCTGAGGTTAATTTATATGTGTAAACTATTTCATTTTTTCATATATAACGTTTGATTTTTACAATAACAAAAATTGACAATTTATGTACCCAAATCACAAAGCAACTTGACAATTAAAGGGGTAAATCTCTAAATCAGTAAACCAAACTTTCCTATACTTCGAGAATACAATCAACACTACTCACTCGCCGTAGATAACTGTCACCATGTTCCATATATTTTTCTCGAAATCTTCATTAGTTTTATCTCAATGTGTTCCTTTCCTGAGTCGTGTGTTCCGATCACACATCTTAACATACCTCAATGGATGAACTTTGTTACTTTTTGTGTTCCGCTGATTTGGCGTTCTGAAATGCGTTGAGTGTTCTCAGATATGACCCTGAAAAGAATGATATTCATTATAGAATCATGATATTTGTTGCGAGTCGGAAGAAATACAAAAACAGTTAATTATCATAAAACTTGTATTAAGATTACTTACCTAAATGTTAGTTTGAATCCAGAAATGTGTTGTTCAGAGTAGAAATTTGGTCTCTGGCTTACATCACTTCCTTATTCGATGCTTTAGTTTAAAAATTATTTTATTTTTTAAGACAGCTAGAGATTTTTTTACATTTTTAAAATTACAAAATTTTTTCAGAAACATTTGTTTGTGTTTTCCTTTATTACCAGTGAAATCCAGTAATCTAAAATCTTAGATAATAAATAAAATCTCCTATCAGTTTGGATCATTCGACATCAATTTCAAGGTACTTTAGTTATTAATAAGCAATATTTCCTCTTTCCACCAATATCGTATTATTTTCATTTCTCATGAGAATATAAAGATGAGTGGTTTTTTTTTTTAATTTTCTCTTCAATTTTTTTTTTTTTTCATAAGCTGATTTTTAGATTGTTTCCTAAGTAGATAATTTCGTAATGCTTCTTTTCATTTATCCATCCTTTTAGAAAAGTGCGGGGAAATCCAAGCATCAATTTTTTTTCTTAAAAAGTCACTTTGTAAAAGTTTTAGTTTTTATTGTAGTAGATTTTATATATTTGTATATCTTTCCTTATTAAAATTACTTTCAAACAATGTTTATTTCTTATAGTTTTTAATGGTCTCTTTCTTGTTATCTATTGCATATATTTGTGTAATTTCATTATATTATTTTTAAATGTTCATCCTTTTTGTCTTTGACTGAATATTTCATTTAGTTTTTGTGTTTTCTCCTGTTCATTATATACCTTACACAGTACAAAAATGAAATATCTATTCTAATTTCCAATATTTTTTTTTTTTTTTTACACAAATCTTTAGATTGGTATTTTCTTTATTTGTATACTATTGGTATGAGATGCATTTTCAATCCATAGAATCCGCTGGAAATTCGAAAGCAAAATTCAGAATAAAAGGATTTCCTTGTGTGGCTGCTTCCCTTTTGCATTTCATAGAATTCATTTTTGCTTAATGTAAGATTTTTTCACGCTGGAGTCAAAATATTGATCTGTGTTTTTCATTTTTTTTTTTTTTAATTATTTCACTGTCTAGAGACTCAGTTCTATCGACTTTCAGTTTGATAATCCTGCAGTTTATCTGAAAATATTATCTTAGAAAATTTATCCATCCATTTTATAATTTTTTTAAGCTTAACTTAGAGTATAGTTTCCCTTTTATTTGTATCTTTCATTCAAATTCAAAATATTTTCTATGATATCTCCTCAGTTGCTTCAGATACTTCTTCTGTTATAGAAATCAACAAAGATTTTGTATTTTTTGAAAATCTCTGTATTTGACGATAAAGTTTTTATTCAAAATTATTTCTCTTTTGTTTTACTTTTAGCAGTAGTTTGTTTTCAATCATGTTCAGCTTCAGATCATGTAATGTTTTTTTTAAAAATCAAAACGTGAGCAAACGTTTCCTGCAATAATTTTTTCTTGTATTCAGGATACTCGAACGAATCTGTAAAAAAAAATTAATATTCCATTTAGTTTGTTACTCCAAACGAAATAGTTACGAAATTTCATACTTACGTATTATCGCAACCGTATTGGCAACATTATATGAAACGAAGCACATGGTTGCCCAATTCAGCGGGTATGACACATGCAATAATGAGGCTGCCAACTTGGCAAGTTATCTTGAACGTTGGCATATTGTTGCGATAGTACGTAAATACCTGAAATTTTATACAAAGCATTTTATCACGAAATGTAACTTACCTCTGTTTCCTTAGCATAATCACACGCCATAGGTAAATGTTATGAAGTTCCGCATATTTTCCGTGGAATCTTCAGTTTTTGTACCACTAAGCCTCTTTATTGACTTTGATTTTTTCATCAACTTAATATTTTTCAGCGGATGATTTTTGCCACCCATCAAGGGTATTGTTAAGAGTTGTTTTGGCAGCTTATTCACAGAGTTCTGAAATTCGTTAAGTGGTCTCAGATAAGCCTAAAAAAGAAAACATTGAGCTTTAAATTCTGTATCAGACAAAATATAAACAATACATTTAAGTAGAAGGCTAAATTTAAAAAAAAAAACTTACTGATTGGTTAGTTGAAATTTTCGAATTCCACTTGTACCAAAAGTTGAATTAATCTCTTGACTTGTGCTTCTTTATTCGAGGATATTTCGAAATATTTCCCTTTTAGTCAGCTTTGTAGCTTTAACATTAAGAAGAGATTTCCAGAATTTGTTTTCCCTTCTTTCAATAAATTTTTTTAATGTTCTTTTAGTAATCAAATTTTAAATAGTAAAATCATTTTGACTTTTGCAACTAAATCTCAGTGTTTTGTATCGCCATTGGAAAAAAAATGTTTTCCTCCACCAATGTATTATTGTAAATTTATTCCATTGTATATAAAGTCTTTTTTTTCCCTCCTCAACAATTTTCTTTCGCTAACTGGTTGTTGTTATTGTTCTCATGTCCATGGAATTTGCAAAAATAAATAAATAAACATTCTAGATACCACCAAGAGTGACAACTACTGTGGCTGCTGATTCCAGAACGTTCGTGGTTTAGAGGAATTCCCACAGTTGGTTCATAAGTTGAGTTAGACGAAGCTTTAGTGCTCTTGGGGTGAAATCTGTTCACTCGAAGTTATGCTTTGGTGTGAGAAATTGGATTTTTTACACCGGGCAGTTTTTACATTATATGCAAGATCTTGTTTTATCAGGATGGATTTTCATGCTCTTGTATTGATGTGTTCTTAGTCCTGTGGTTGTGGATTGTAAGATTCTTGAGGAGTCTAAGTCTGTTATGAGTAGTTTCTTAAAGGAATGGGATAAATGTCTAGATCTGGTCAAAGCGTTTGCATCAGCAAGTGAGATGGAGGTACGAGGCTGGCCACCTTTGAAATGTGAATAATCTGGAAATTTTTGAGCCAATGGTTGATATTGCCTTTGTTTTACGTGATGCTTGGTGCAGTTTTAATCTCGTAGCAGGTAGCTCCATTGATGTTTATCATTCGAAAAAAAATTTGCTTTTCTTCATTATCCAGCAGCAAATTATTTTAAATTTTTCTCCGCTTCAAGAAAACTATCGAAGAAGAACTCTTCTTCGACAAAATTCGAACTCGGTAGAGTCGAAGTATTCCTTCATGGCTCCAGTTCCAAAGAGACCATGAAGGCAAAAGTCCCCATGCCCACTGGATCTAACTCAGAAAAATGGCAAGGCTCTAACAGGTGTTGAATGTTAGGCCATACCCTGAGATGATCGAAGGAGACGGACTGATGGAAAGGTTTGGAACTAAACACCTTTTCCATCTTGGACGTTTGGCAGTCCGTGTCCGTCTCGTGGGGACAACACAGCAGCTCCCATAGAGTGCGAAAAGTTCGCCGTTGGCTCTTGGGGACACGAGACCAGGTGCCCTTGAGCCTTTCTATGGGAGCGCTGGAGAGGGCGGAGAGGATGGCGACCTCCGAGTGCACGTTTCGCATTTGGTGGAGGATGGTGGCGATTTTGATGAAATGGGAAACGATAAGTGCCCTACGGTTTGGGCACGACTGTGCCAGGATGGTACGCACAGTCCATTCCGACAGGTGTTTAAAAGTCACACTGTCGGGCGACTGTTCGGCCTCGGGAAGGGATAACCCGAGCTCCGAAATGTCGCTGCACCCGAAGGACGCTGCATCCACGAGCGTCAATTGCTCAGCGTAAACCGTTGCCTCTACGTCAGTAAAAAAGGCGGCGGTGGGCACCCTGACGTGAGGCACGGGAACAAACTTTCGCTTTAGCCAGTACCATGCCTTGGAGGCCATGGTAACAAATAAGCGGGCTTTTAAAAAATAAGCGAAGTGTTAAAAAGATGTTAAATAACGTTTCTGTGTTAAATGAAACTTTAACACAGAAAAAACGAAGAACTTAAAAATCAAAAACTCGTCGAAACGAAATTATATAAAACGCTTTTTAAGCTCACAACAAGACAGTAATTAAATAACTGGGAAGATGAAGCGTTTCAACAATTTCATTTAAGTATTGTGTTTCTCCATTGTTGATACTTTAACAAATAAATGCAAGACGTTCATTGTTAGAATACAACTGTTCTGCTCTTAAATTTCTTCAGTTTGAAGTGTTGATGTAACAGTACTTTGATATGGCATTGTTTAATTTTTTTTTTCAAATTTTAAGTACTAATAGAATTTAATATATATATATATATATATATATATATATATATATATATATATATATACAGTGGGTGATCGGTTAGCGAACATAATCCGTTCCAAGACTATGTTCGCTATCCGAATTGTTCGTTAACCTATCATCGATTCACCATAGACTTCTATGTGAAATCGATTAATTTGTTCTGGAGACCCTAAAAATTAAATTTAAAAAAATGTATAATTTCTTAGTAAGTTTTTTGAAAAATAAAACATACATATAGTCTTGCATATTAATCAGTCCTTTTCATTTTTTGCTTATGGGGCGTTGAAGAACATGTCCAATGTCGATTGCTTTTCTCTCTTTTTCAGGATTTTCCTGAAGTAATTAATAGCATTGTCGTTGTAAAGATCCCCAACCTTACTGACATCAGCTTGGTTTGGGTGCCATTCTAAGACCATTGCTCTGACATCCTCCCATTTTTTAAAAGATATTTAATGGCAGATGTCGGCATTGGTCTTCTTTCGTCTTCCTCTTGTTCAGAAGGAGACACATTTCTCTGTGTTTCTTGGTGTTCTTCATCCAAAATTTCTTGGAGTTCTTCTGTCTTCAGTTCATCTTCATGTCCCATTATGAGCTCTTCTATGTCATCCTCGTTCACCTCCAATTCCAGATCTCTAGCAGTTGTCAAAATTTCATCCATAATTTTAGGGGTGTCTCCCTGATCACCTCCGAATATGTGTT
>BMAV01019331.1:238083-258073 GCA_019973955.1 Trichonephila inaurata madagascariensis
TGTCTTCTCGGCATGGGGTAATTTAAATAGCTGTCAAGCCGCAAGTCCTCTCGTGAAATTGGTGGAAGGTCCCCGACCACCCCCTAGGGTGTGCTTTCTTAAAAATTGGAGTGGCCCCGAGCATAATCATACTGTCACCTGCATGGTGCTCAAAGCTACTAATGACAGGCGTAAAAATCTAGCCCTTAGCCGCGATGAATTTCGTGGATCTGTCTCTGATGTTACTGTCGAACAGGTCGCATAAATAACAACAATTATGTTCTTAGTTTCGATTTATTTTGTATTTGACTAAAAATAATATTATTTATGTATTATGTTGCGTTTTTGCTCGCTTGAATTATTTAAGTTTTTTAGGTGTGTATCTTCGTGAACAATTTATCTTTTTTAATTATAATTTGTTTGCTTTGGAGAGAGAGGCGGCATTTTTCATTTTTGTCCGGGGCGGCAAAACTGCTAGAGCCGGTCCTGTGGTGAGAAACACAAGCATTTATTTTAACTTTTTGTAACTACACCCCCAAAACTAAAATAAAACAACTTTCGTGAGTCACCACCATAAACTTATTACCCCTGGCCCCTTTTGGATCGCTGACACCAAACATCGTATGGGTGAAAGGAATGTCCATTGGGACCCCACTTCAGGATGGGGAGAAAGATACTAGTGAAAGATGTTTAAAAAATGTCAATTTTCATTATTTAAGATATATTCCTGCCTCGAAACCTTCAAGTTTCAACGTAAAAGAAAACTGACATTAAACATATAGAGTACAAAATAAGGAAATAAGATATGTTAAAAGTAATAACAAATTCACATTCAATAATATTTCAGAAAATATATCACATTTTTTGTAACATAACACACATATTTTCCAAATTTGATCCAAATGCCGCCCCGGGCAGGGATCCAGTTTGTCCGGCCCTAGAGCCAACCCTGCTGGCAATATTGAGGATGTTCCAGCCTGGAGAATCTTTAATAGAAATTTTAAATCAAAATTAAAGACACATTTATAAACAACAGTCTGTCATCTGTATGGTACTCAAAGCTATGGTCAACGACAGGCGTACATCTAGAAGTCCAACCTGTCACAGGCTCTGACAACTCTTCCTTCTGGAAAGACAAGACAAGAACGTCTTTTACAAATTTTGTTTCGAATATAAATTACAAAAAAAAACCCAGCAAAAAGTTATATAATTTCATGTCAGTTCTTAATAAATATGAAAAGCCTCCAAGGCAGCCCATAGTCGAAAGTAACAGACAGACAATTTACGAAGGAACCATATATTGCTGAGTCCTGTGTCAAGTTTTGTTCCCAGCTGCAAAGAAAATAAAAAATCTCTTGAAGAAGGAAAAACCTATCTATTAAAGCGCAATTTTAATGTCTTCACGTAGAAAAATATATCAACACTTCTAAATAAAACACTAGAAGGAAAAAACGAAATCTTCAAGAGAAAGTTTCAGTTGTATTAACAAGTTTCCAGTGTTTAACCCCATAACTGATTTGGTTCTTTCGATGATCAGTCTCCACATTGGTGTGGTGTGTAAAACAGGAGAGTGGGGTTCCTGCTCAGGTGTCGTCTCGGCACTTGACCACGGTTAAAAAATTACAAGGTCCGTCGCCAACAGCCCTTGAATTGCTTTAAAGTACGACAACGGCCCACAGCTCGAAATTAAGACGTACCTAGTTAACATTTGACTTTACCCTCTCATCGTAATTAATATAATAGAAAATAATTAAATTTATGTTGCACAAAAGTTAGTTCACTTTCAAAAATATTAAGTGAGTAAAACACGCATTGAAAAAAAAAAAAAAAACATGATCTTCCGTAGGGTGACGAGCTAATTGAATGGAAAAGAAACGGAATATCTGAGCTGTGAACAACTCTGGTTGGTTCTTTCTTTTGCAAACTTCACCAGATACGCAACAGCAATTTGGAATATTGTGAGGTGATTGAGATAGGATTAATAATGAATTAAATGCCGTGATTCTCGTGCAGATGAGGTATCTGTTACGTCAGCATTAAAAATAAATAAACTGTAATCATTTGGCAAGTCAGTAGATGAATTACTCAATAAGATTAAATGTAAATAATGTTTTAATTTGGGGTTCTATATTAATAAACGGTCAAAAAATAAAATTGGAATAAATGACGGCTTAGTTTATTTCTTGGTGCCGTAAAATTAATTTAAAACTAACTTTAAGTACTTGAAAGTATCAGAGAGAACTGATGAAAATGAATTGCACTAATTAATGAAAGATTGAATAAATACCTCTGGAGGCCATGTTGAGTAGATAGGTACGACACAGAAGCAGGGGATCTGATTCGTACTGCCATCTATGGTAGAGATTATTAACTAAATTAGCAATAGTTATTTTAATTTTTTAAAAAAAAGGAATTCATTGAGAAAAAAGATTTTAATTTTAATAGGATTTAAATCATCACACCCCATTATATATAAACCGAAGTCAAAAATAACTCTTTGTGAGAGGGTAATTTAGTGGAGATGAAGTCCTTCATTGAAATTTATTTAAAGTGTGACGTCATGAAACACTCTTTCTCTGTCCAGTTATGGATTCAAATAATTGATATTACAAGAGAACCGGATAATGCCATGAATATTAAGACTATATTTAACAATTTAAAATTTTTAGAAATGCAAAATAATTGTGTTTATTGGTGTAAGAATCATTAAAAAAATAGGAAGTTTAATTTTTTTTAATCCTCAACAAATATTTAAAATACATTCTATAACAACAAAAACAAAAAACCCGACGCACCAAGAACGAGTTGTCCGATCAAGATAAAAATTGGTGGGTAGAAAGATTATGTACGGAATAGGAAATGATTAAAATTTCAGAAAAATTGAATCATTTATTTCAGAGTTACGTTCAATACGGTGTTGACCCTACTCTAGCCTGGATGCACGCTGCCACACGGCGTGGCATAGAGTGATAAAGCACCCTGAAGGTCTCCTGCGGTATGTCTTGCCAAAGTTACTCCAATTGTCGGGCCAGGTCATTAACATTTCCTGGTAGATGCATTCGACTTCCAATCATATCTCAGACATGCTCCATTGGAGAAAGATCTGGCTGGTCAGGGAAGTGTTTGACAAGCTGTAAGACAGTTCATAGCAACACGTACCGCATGTAGTCTGGCCAAATATAAGGCCAAGGTACTAGAAAAGGAACGGTAGCAAGACACAGTTCTCAGAATGTCGTCGACGCACCGCTGTGCTGTAAGTGTGGCTCTAATGACGACCTAAGGAGTCCAGCTGTCAAAAGAAATGGCACCCCAGACCATAACTCCTAGTTGAGGGCTACTGTGAGGTGCAATAGTGAAAGCAGGATCGGCACGCACAGGATCCATGATTGTCAGAACACAATTGGAAGCAAGACTCGTCGGTAAACACTATACGTCCCCAGTCGGCATGATTTCAACCTGATCTAGCCAAGTACCACCGTAATCTGACTCGACAGTGTGCAGGCGTAAGTGGCAGGTGGCGTAGCGGTTGGTATGAGAGTAAATTTCGCTCTATTAGAGGTCTGTGAATGGTCATGGTGGACACTCACGTGTGGGTCACACGTCTGATGGTTGATAATGATGAATCAGGCGTTGTGACAGTTGATCTGACAATCAATCTATCCTACCAACCTGCTATGGCCCTAGGATGGCGCTGAAATCTGCCACTGTCCACCCATTCTTGTCAACATCTTCTAATAGCCGCATCGCTTCGACCCATACGACGAGCCATTCTCCGATTTGACTAACCTGCCTATTTCAATCCAATGACTCGACCTCTTTCAAACTCAGACAGTTGCTCGTAATGAGCTCGAATCCTGCGCCAATCATTTGTTTCAGTCATTAGAAGGCATCCTAAATCACAATGCAACAGAATTTTTGATATTCATATTGAAAATCGCTTCTTATAGACACCTGCTGAGTGCGCAGTTCCGATGTGTGCTCTGTAGCTCCCGCTCTTCATTCGTTGGACACCAAACTTCATTTGCATGTTCGGTACGTATGTGTTCGCATACGAAATTTCATTCCAATCGGAAAACTCCTTGGTGCGTCATTTTTTTTTTTTTCTTATAGAGTGTACTTGACACTTTTAGCGTAAATATTTTTTTTTTTTAAAAAAAGAAAGAAAAGAAAAACTCGAATTTTTAAAAAGCTGAATTTACTCAATTCAAGAAGGCTTATACAAATCTAATGACGTGACGCAAAAAAGTGGCTTTTGTAATAAAAAGAATAAATTAAAATAAAACGAATTAATTTTCTACCATTCATTGTTTTCAGCTCTAATCAGCCATGCATGTTTCTAAACTTGCAATGGGAATTACGAAATTATTCAAAATGTCAGTGCCGATTTAAGCTCATTTCGGACCCTGGGCGCAGAAGATCTACGGGCCCCCTTTGCACTAGTAAAACAAAATTTATTACCAGAAAACCTGGTTGACTAGCTTATCCGTTCCCATGGGCACCCAATGGATAAACCTGCACTGTAAAATGTCTTTTTTTAATAGTGCATAGATATATTAGTGTCTTTTCATCAAAACCGAAAATGCCACGCATAATACAAAAATATTTCAAAACAAGGTATATTTTAAAAATATACTTCATTAAAGCCAGTATTTTTTCATTTCGCAAGCGCAAATCTCACCAAGCAGGCTTTATTGGCGATAACACTCATTATAAACATAAACATATGTTATAAATAATAATTTTCATAGGTTTTTATATAAATTTTATGTTAAATGAAAAAGACATTGGTATACTAACGTATTATGGCAACTATACCAAAATTCAAGACAGATCGCCAAGTTGGCAATCCCTATTTCACGTGTGTCGTATGCGCTGAATTGATGATTATGTGCTTCGTTCTATATAATGTCGCCAATAGGTTGTGGTAATACGTAAGTACCAAGACATTATCGATAAGAAAAGACCAAGCCTTGTTTGCAAATGTGGTGGAAAAAAGGTTACAAAGGGTAATATTCCGTTTGGCGTCGGTTGTATCATTTTTGGCGACTTTATCGTCTGAGCCGGCGAAACGGAAAAGTACCAGATAGCCTGAAATAAAGTTTTAAGAACAAAGATAACTTAAAGCAGATTGCCTAGTTCAAATAAAATTTTATATTATATTATGGAGACTATAAATAAGTTAAGACAGCCTTCATCTAAAGAAAAAAAGGTTCCACATTTCAGATGTTACATATTCTTATAAAAATTCAAATAACAAACAATGAAGAATGATGACAAGTTGAGATAAATATTCAAAAACTAGCTGCATGGCTCGGCTTTCTCTTTCCCTTGTGACGAAGCCGGTCTCTTCCTCCTATTTGCTAACAGACCTCTTGCCCACAGACGTTGCGAAAATTCCAGACATTTCCCTAATTGCTGGGAAAGAATCTCGTAACCGGGTGGTCAAAGTTTCGAACCCTTTTTCCCAGTCTGTCCGAACTGTCAAAAAGAGATGCCATAGCATTGTGTTTTCATTTTCCCGCGATTCGGTGACGACGGCGCGTCTGAAAACTTACAATGGGCACCCAGCCATCGGCGCCCATTGGGCAAGAGATCAAAGAAACCGAGTGGCGGCGAAAGAACAAGAGATGACAGAAGGATGATTAGGAGAGATAGAGAGGATATAAGGAGAGCGCGAGAGTCCAGAAGGGAGACTGGATTTTGAAGGGAGCCGTTTGGACGTCCCTTGAGCGATAGAAAAAAGCGATAAAGAGCCCACGAAGTACGGCGATCTTCGAACTTGGAATATCCGGGAACGGTCTGAGTCCCGTTCAACGAAAAAAAGTGATACTTGAACCACGAAGTAAGGCGGATTTGGAACGGTAGAGAGTGCTAAAGAGCACGGCGAATTTGGAGCCAGTGAAGTCACTCAGACTCGGTGTGGAATTACCGAGAGTGAACCCTTTTTACTCACGATTTGAATAGGATTTTTCTCTAGCGGGCGAAGTTACGCCCTTATTTTATGTGAAAGAGACTCGAAATCTGTGGACCCTATTGCTATTGAATTGTGAAAGAATATTCTTTTATTTTTTTGATGATTTTCTTACTGAGAAATAAATAGTTCATCCAAGAGCTGTGTGAATTCATTACACCCTCATGATGCCAGCATTTCTGTGTGTTTGTACGCGCGCACAATGTGAGTGATTTCTATAATTATGTCATTAACTTTTCCTTTTTCGAAATTAGCTCCACTTATTTTCGATTCAAGACAGGTTTCTTTACCCTCTCTATGACTTAAAAAAAAAACAATATTGCGTTAGTTAAATTATTAAAGTAAAGCAATAAAAAGAAAACGATTTTGATGATAAGAGTAAAACAAAAAATTTCATCATTCTTTAATAAAATTAGTTTCTAAGAATCTAAAAATAATAAAATAGATTTCAGATTTTCATTAATCAATCAATCATTACATATAGTTAGCTTAAAAAATGTCTCTAAAATGTATTTTTATCCAAAATAGAAATAATCCTTTTTAAAATTATATATATATATATATTAATTAAAATCCATTTTCTATAAATAATAAATAAAAGAAAAATTTACAGATAGCTATTGAAACGATTGCTTTTTTCTGAACGTTTGACTAAACATATATATATATGCAAGTGTTAAAAAAAAAAAAGAAAACAGTATGCAGGAAAGCCTAGACATATATTTACATTTACTGAACAAAACATTCAAAAAGAAAAAAAAAACCTGACAAAAACATTTTGATATTTTATTTTAATTTTAAAGTTTTTCATTCCATTGTTTTTAGTAAATTAAACAAAAATAACATATTCATTATTTTAACAATAATTTCCTTCTTAGGATTTCAAGCAATAAAATTATTTAAAAATGTTCACTCAGTAAATAATTGTGACATACCGTTTGCTTAAAAAATGGCAGTAAAAGAAAAATCTTGTTATTGATATCCATCTCACTGGCATAATAGAGCAAAGTATCCATAAGTAAAAAAATAATATTTTAATGAGTGTTTACACTGCAATTCGGCTTCCCAGAAAAGAATGATTTCATAAAAACGTATATTTAAATGTAAGAGAGAAAATTAACATGCTAAAAAGGTAAATAGAAATGAAAGAATGAAAATATAAATAAAAATTATAACAGAAAAGTAATAATAATAATATGTTTCTGCTATGAGAACTATGAGTGAAATAACCTGAAATGGATAAACCAAAAGAAAAAATTAATTCTGTGATAAACTGTTTCACTAAAATATTATCATAAATAACATATTAGGAAGCCTATAAATGGAAAAAATTAAATTAGTACAAATTAAAATTTTAAAAAATAGATAAAATAAGCCTACATTGTAATAAACCATTAAATTAAAATTTTCTGTAGCATTAAATTAATATTATATGTGAAGAAGGGATGTAACACTATTTAACATCTATATTACATTTAATATAAAATTTAGATGAAATTCAATAGAAAAAAAATTAAATTAGTAAGAACCAAAATAAACTATCTAAAACGGGTCTACATTGAAAAAAAACCACAATGTGCCTAATGAGAGAAATAATAAACCTTGTTGACAAAAAATTAATTTTTTAAACAATACATTTTTGTAATATATTAATTACAAAAATAATATTTGTTATTCTGTTGCAAAGAACAAACAGATGAGGAAATATAATGATAATTAATTATAGGGATAATTGAAATATATATATCATATATGAACAATATATGCACAAAGTATATATGATCTTCATAAAACTAAATAAGGAACATTTCAGAAGCAAAGTTAAACCATGATGCACGAGACAAAATCACATCAACACTGAAATTTAAATAAATCCAAAGAGAAATAAATGAGAAAATTGTATCAAGCTACATCTTTTCTCCTCAAACATTTTTGGATCACAAATGGTATAAATAGATTTATACATTTGAAGATTGTCAGAAGCAAAATTGATGCCATGTGATAAAAAATCTGATCAGCATCTGATCCGTTTTCCTATAAAGACGAGAACATAGTATTCGCTGTGATGAAGGAAGAAAAGCAATAATCCTTTTTTTTCAAACAAAGAAAATGTCATAGAAATGTACATATATAAAATCTTTAAAAATCTATATGAAAAGTAAATTGTAAGAAGGAAAATTAAACCATAATGCCACACGACAAAAAGTGCATTAACTCTGAATTTTAAAGTAAAAAAGAAAATTACTTTGTTAAGGCAGTGGCGTAACGTACACCCCCGCATTGCGGGGCGCGCTCTAAGGGGCCCAAAGCCTGAATGAGGATAAGTACGTACCCTTTGTAAGATCCGGCTTGGGACACAAAACCTGATTTGCATGGTGGCCCTAATATTCTCTGTTACGCCACTAAGTTGAGTGTTCAATCCCATTCATAGTTTCTGTATGGGTACGCGTTATACGCCGAGTATAAAAATGAGAGCATTAGAAATAAAGAAAAGATGAGCATAGAAAACTTTTATATGTATCAAAATACTGTTTATTTAAAAGAAATGAAGTTCCTTATCAACTTAAAGGATTGTAGTTTTAAAAATATACTATTTTTTTCTGAAGTTTGGAATAATATCTCGAGTAAATGACTTCAAAACATAAGTGCATTGTGCACGTAAGTTTCAGGTTTCCTTCTAAAAAAGGGGGCGTGTGTTATACGACGAATATACCTAAAAATTATATTGCAGCTTGAAAGTATAGGTGGCGGATTTTATGGTTATTATTATCAGTAATGTATTAGTGTCTCTGCAGCCAAATTGGCACCACACAAATCGCGCCATTTTCAACCAACATCTGAACAATTCGTTTTTCATATAAAATACGTTAGAATTTTCGCTGTTTGATGTGATTCGCTAATACATAAGTACCTCATTGTATAAGCTTCTGTTTACAAAAAGCTTCACAAATCATTTTTTGGCTTAAAAACTAACTTTTGAGTCAGGCTCTGACTCAAAAGTCAGTTTTAAAGCCTGACTGTCAGGGTATCACATAATTTTAACTACACTATAAGCAAGAAAATTACAGTTCATAAAATAAACAAATATATAACTGTGTGATGTCAAAATAAAAATTATAGCATTAATATTTAAACTAAAAGGTTATCTTAAACAGAAAAATTAAACCTTAACTTTGATGAATTTACCCATAACCAGTGCTGTACAAACAAAACATTCATGGAAATTTTAAAAATAAAAAATTTAAACATAAATAAAATAATCATACATAAATATGAAGTAACCAAGCATATAGTAGAAAATATAACATTAATTCAAACCGAAAAGCAACATGTAGAAATCTGGTTAATAACAGTTGTTGACATAACTGAAAGGTAGTTTTTTTTCAAATATTGCCAATCCATTAATAACAATTAGTTTAATTTAGTACTATATTCTCTTTTTCTTAAACTGCTAGCTAGGATTTTCTATTTTTTTTTTACTATAAGAGAGATTTAGAATTTGTCGTTGAACAAAGAAAAGCAAAGCTTTTTCTAACAGTAAGAAATTTGTAACAGATTTTTTTTTAAACTTAAGAATAAAAGCAGGCAAGAAGTGAAGGTAATTTCATTGTCAAAAAATCCACTGATATATGCTGAAGAATAAGTAATTATTATCAGTACGTATGTATTAGCATCATCCGGCAATATTGGCATCTCGCGAATCACGTCATTTTCCGCCAAAATCTGATCAATTTTACATAAGATATGTTAGAATCTTTATTGTTTTGGTATCAAGGTGTGATTGGCATGGTACCAAATTCAAATAGTTTTCTAAGGTCTTCATTAACATACAAAAAAATAAGACACTTACCTTTCGGCATTAACTACTTTTTCGGAACAAAAATGACAATCTTCGCAATCCGCTGAAAACGAAATTAAGTGGTAAGTACCGTCGGTACATAAAGTGTTAAAGAGTCCCTCAGGACTTCTTGATCCTAACAGCAAAGCTATAACGTATCATGAATATAAAATGAAATAGGATATCGGATGGTATGGCGTAATTACTCTGTACAGGCTATTTTTAAATATCATTAAAAGTAGCCAGTATAGTAATTACATTAGGCCTTGCAAGATGAGTAATTGTTCTTTACACAATCAACATTTAATATAAAAACCACAAAAATATAAGAAATAATCATTCACAAAAATAAAACAGTTACATTCATTTAATGAGCATTAAAATATAAAACAGCCTTGCAGAAAACAAGATTTTATTATTATCTAAAATCACAGCTATGTTTAAACACAAAATATACAGATTTGATACGAACACACATATACAAAACATTGAGCAAACTTTGGTATTGCCCATTAATGATCTTAACAAAATTTCATTACTTTTGTTTGAAATTCCTTAAAAAGGATAAAATATGCTTAACTAAGAAAACACGATTTACTTCAATCAACTTCGCTAATTCAACTGTAAACAAAAGCGCTTTGTCATATTAAAAAAAAATTTTTTGAAAGAACTTTTTAGGATAGTTTTTTCGAAAAACAATTGCCATTCTGCACCAAAGAATAAAAAAACAACTAAATGCAACTTTAAATGAATATATTTATCCATTTCCAGTATATCTCTTTTTAAATATTGATCCCCCATTCATGATAGCTGCTACTTCAGATGTCCTAGGCTTATTAAAATGCCTGCTGGGTTTGCCAGCGGGAACTTTATCTGCATGAATAATCATACAAAAATCTGGTCCAAGTTTTTTGATTGCAGATTTGAAGCTTTTTATGTAAGAATTATTGTTATAACATGTCTTCCAAATTCAAAACCAAATCTTGCTTAACTTAACTGTACAATCTTGCAATGTTGTTCAGCTTGTTCCATATTACTATCTATAAAATAAATCTACAAATTTAGGTTCTTCAGCAGGGCAAGGAAATATACTACCAATTCTGTGGTGAACTTGGCACCAAATTGTCATGCTATTAGGATGCAAATAGGCAAGATGTACCACTACAGTTCAGTGATATTAATGTGATGGTTTAGTTCCAATCTTCACTTATTTTGGGGCAGACTACCTTTTGTTGTTGTGATATCAACATCAGAGGTTCGAGAGAATAAGGAAAAATAATCGCAAAAAACCAAGGTTCTTACAACTATTTAGTACCAAAATATGTACAAATGTTTTTACATTGCTGACTCTTTAAAAATAACATACATTTAATAAACATGGGAGCAGCAAAAAATTTTCAGTTACAGCAAAAAGGTTTAAAGAGAGTGAAATCAGGCTTTCTTGATGCTCATAGTACAGCTAAGATTAATCAAGAGATTAAAATGAAATTGAACATTTTATGGAAAGTGAATATCTTTTAAAGTAGCCAGCACAATAAAAATAGTAGCTTTAATAAAGTTAAGCCTTACAAGATGGGTAGTTGTTCCATAATGCAATCACAAAAATATGTAAGAAATAATCATAAACAAAAATTACACAGATACATATATTTAATGCGGTGGCTAGGCTTTAGTATATCACCCACTCATGTTGACGGGCTTGATATCACAACACAGAAGGTAGTTGGCGCTTAAGTAAGTTATGCTTACAACTAAATCATCTCGCTTGAGTATCAATACACTTAAACGGTACATCTTACCCAATTCTATCCATATTTGTTCAAAAATTACGTTATATAAAACACGATAACAAATTGGAATCTACTGTTATGCAATTTGTGTTGCCAAACCCAAATATGAAATTTATAAAAAACCTTTTTTACGACAACTTTTTCAAAAAACAAATGTAATTCCACCACAAATTTAATTTACAATAAAATGCACTAAAACCTACCCAAAAACTGCTCTAAACATTAATTTTCACAAAGTTGACTTGACACGTCTGATGACGTCATATCTCCATTTAGCTGAAAAATTGCTTAAAAATGGAATTTTAAAAAATCTAAAGCAAATTTTGAAAAGAACTCTTCGAGGTGTTCAGGATAATGACCTACAGCTTTCATGTGCCAAGTTTCAGACTTCTATGTTGATTAGTTTTGTTGGTACAGCTGAAACTCACAAATACACAAACTGTTTGTTTTATTAGTATAGATAATGAACTTAAAAGACAATATTTTAAAAAATATGTTATATCCTGAAAGAACACTTCAAGAAAAATTACCCTTTACATTGTATTTACAGATTTTTTTTTTCTTTTATCATACTATAAGTGTTACAAAATTAAATTAATTTGTGTAAATAATTATTCATATTTTAAAAGTTGTAATTTGAAAAATGATTCTAAATAATTCATACTAAATATATTTAAATGCTCAACACAATGTTTAATTCCCCTCTCATAAGAAGAAATCGACGCCAAAAGTTTTTAGCTGAAATTAATTTTGCTTAATATAAGGAATGTAGCTTGAAAGGAGTGTGGCCACAGTAGCCTAGTGGTCAAGGCAATGGAATCGTGGTTAGTGTGTCAATAGTTTGAGCCTAGTACCGCTGAAGATCAGCCCTGTAGGGAAGCAATGCACGTTAAATCTGTAGAGAGCTCAAACACCCTCCTGTTGATGTGGTGTGGTAGTTAGGAGAGGGGGTGCCAGTTCAGGTGTTGTCCACATCACTAGCCCATGGTTCAAAATTATGAGGTCTGTCAACAAAAGCTGTCGCGTAGCTGAACAGGATGATGTTAATATTCCCTCCCTCACTCTTGAAAGGCATAAATATTACATCTGAAATGAGCAGGAAAGAAATTTAAATTAAATTTACATTACACACAAAATTAAAAATTTAAAATCAACAGTATTTTGTATTTCTATGAGCCAAAAAATTATATCATTAATAAGAGGGGAGCTCGAAAAGGGGCTTGACAGGGACATAACAGGGCTATATAATATAATCTAGTTGAATCCATATATTGTGAAACATGTCCAAAGTGATGAAGTGTCAGATAATGAGGAGGATAAACACTAGTATACCTAGTTTTGAGTGGGCCTTGTACCAAAATTCTTTTGGGGCCCTCTTTTAGATGAGCCCTGTTAGCAGAGAAGTAGCTACCGCCGTATCAATGATACAGGGCCCCAACAAGTGTAATCAGTCCCACTAATAGGGCTTCCATATCTAAAAAAGGGCCCTGATGGAATTTTGATACAGGCCCCCTCAGAGCTAGCTATGCCAGTACCTGTTAGTAGACTGTAATTACACTTGTAGGGGCCCCTGTAGCTTGGGGCCTCACATCATTGTTACAGCTGATACGGTAGTAGCTACTCCCCTGAAGATAAAACAAAGGATAATGACCAAAACAAAATGTAATCACACTTTACAACAATCTCTACTGCTGGGAAATTTTGAGGGTAAATAAAAACTGCCATACAAGATTAAGAAAGAAAATGCCACACAGAAAATGCACTGTAGTTTGAAAAAAAAATTAATCACACAATTTTCTATAAATACTTCAATTTCAAAGAAAAAAAACTTTTTTCATGACAAACTGAAATTACACATAAAATTCATATTATTCTAAAAACTTACATAATCACTCATTATATATTAATTCTGCAACTGTTAACAGGGTTAGACTGTAAATATTGATCTCTGATGTGAGTAGTAAAGTATCAGAAATATAAGGTAATACGGCCGAACCTTTATATTGTGAATTTTTCTATATAGCAGACTTTTTTCTGGAACCGAGAACGTTTCACGATTTTCTTCATAAAATAGCCTCCCTATAGCAAAGTGTATTTTCTATATAAAGAATTTTTCTTCTGGCCAATCAATTTTTTTACTCCCTATTTTTTCACTATTTCTGGACATTTCAAGTTATTCTCTATTAACACATTTTATGGTGGTCATAAATCATGAACTCGTTTTATTAGGTGCCTAACTCACCAAGAGCAATAGAATTCTGGGAGTTTAATCCAAGAAGTACAACCTTTAACCCCTATTGTGAAGTTCACTAGAAATATCTTCAATATCCTTTTCCCCCAGTGGAGTTCTAGTTATGAAATAATGTATATTTAAAATTACTTGCATGTTTTAAATTATGGAAAATGTCTTTAAAATTCATTAATTTTAATATAAAATTATTTTCTTCATATTAAAAATACAGTGTATTCCTCAACATTGTTTTCCTTGCAGTTTTTTTTTTTCTTGATAGGTAAGATTTATAAAATAGATATTAATTTACAAAAAGGTGTGAATAATTACTTTCTTCATCATACAGTGTGTATGAATTCAAAAGATTTTTTACGTGGTTAATAAAGTACATTGAAAGATTAACCTCTATATAACGAATTTTCCATATAACAAACTTTTTCTCGGGATTTAGTGACTTCGTTACATAGAGGTCTAACTGTAATTTATTTTTCAGTGGAAAAATTAATTAAAATATACACTAACTCATATAAGAGAGTATTTTTCTCAAAAATACAGAATTGCATTCATCATTTCACCATATATGAAAGTGCAAGATTTTATTATTTTCCATTCATAATTATCTTCTTTATATTATTTTATCAATGCTTTATGGTAACCTGAATAAATTATAATACTTTTAACAGTAAATCTCAATTTCATTTCTCATTCAGCAAACAGTTTCAAAAGGCTAAATTTTGAATTAACTATTTTTCCTCAAAATTGAATTGCATGTAAAGTTTATTTTGTTATTTGTATATTCAATAAACACATTTAGATGATTTTTCTAAATAAATATGTATATATTTAATGTTGATAAATTAATCATTGTTAAAGCTATTCAATGAAATAAAATCTCATCAACCAAATTATTCAAAATAAAAGAGGGGGGAATAATAACAGGTGTTAAGGAAAAAACACAAGTGTTTTTTAATGTTCAAACGACTAACAAAGTAAGGTACTTAAGTATTATCGCAACAATTGTGAACATTCAAGATAACTCCCCAAGTGGCCCCCCCCCCGATTTCGTACATGTCGTATGCGCTGAATTAGCAATTATGTGCTTTGTTTCATATAATGTTGCCAATAGGTTGCAATAACAGGAACTCAAAATAAATTACTATAATATAAATAAAAAGCTTTTTGATATCTTTTTTTAAAAATATTTATTTCATTTACTAATTAAAATTAAGAATAAAAACTGATATTTTTTATTAAATCTTTGTATCCTTATGAAGTAATAAAAATATTATACCATTACCATTGGTAAATGCAGAAAATTATCAGAGTTATTTGTAAAAATGGCAAATTATAATTTTCAGCCTTAATTATTTTTGTGTAAAATAGAAACTCAAATTCAAAGTTGTTGAAGCACTATCTCTTTATAAAAGGAATTGTAAGAGCAAAGACAAAATATTTACCATAAACACAGATCACAAAATACTTAAAAAAAACAACAGAAACCAACAATCTTAGCAAAAGCACTAAAAACTTACTTATTCTGTACACTTTCGATACAATAACTCTACAGCTAACTGTACATTTGTTTTCATCAAGTGTTTCCATTCATTTGAATGGAAAATGTTTTTATGATTCAAAATATAATCCTGAATGATCGACTTCAGATTTTCATCTAGGTGTTTATCAGCGAAAATCAAGAGATTGCAAGCATTGTCTTGGGTGAGGTTATCCTTTAAGAAGGAAAAGCACTCACTCTTCAAACCTAGAATCTGATATTTGTCAGCAGCAGCATATAGATTGCAGGCACTGTCCCACTGCAGATCCTGTAATTTGGCCGTATATATGTAGAGCAGCATTCTTTGGATAGTGTCATCATCCAAATCATCAATGTTTACACATTCGCTGTTTTTTTTCTTTTGTGTCATAAGTGAACATTGCTTTAAACACTGGAGAACGAGCACTGAGGATATAGTTATGCACAGGAAATGATCCAGTTTTTGTCTTCAGTTTCATGTTACAGAACAAATTTTCTTTGTATAAAGCTTCTAGATTTTCATACAGATTTTTTGAGTCTAAGCGAATCTTTTTTGAGTCTGAGTCTAAGCGAATCTTTTTTGATTTAAGACCATCACTACTTAAATTTTCTTCTTGGACCCAAGAAGAACACAAAGAGACAATTTTTTCTATTTTTGCCATACGGATGCCAGAGGAGAATGCACACTCACAGTACAGCTGCAGAACATCGTTTGGAAGATACCGATTCCTGTTCTTCATCAACTCTTCCTTTGAGGTGGTTAAAGCAAATGATGCAGTTGTATTACATTCATTGAACAAAATCTCATTATTGAGACATTCTGTTCCTTTTCCAGAGATGTCTATAAAATGTATTCGAAATGTTGAAAAATTTAACCAATACTCATGAGCATAGACATCGACACGGATGAATGTTTCACTTGCCTGTTCACTGCTAGGATGGAATTTTAACGTTACCATGGGTTGATTTGTTGAATTTGAATGGATATCACATAGACTTGACCGAAAAGAGCTGAATTGTTCTATATTCCACTTAAATGACCTCCACTCAACTCCTATTCGAGTCCGAGCGAACCAATGTTCGTAATTTGTAATTTCGTTATCATGCCCTATTCGGCAACGAGCTGTTAGGATGTTTCCCGGGAGGTAATCCTTTCTTCTAACTTTCAGTACTACATCTCGTTTCACGAAATTCCCATAACCCCAGGACTTTTCTTTCACAAAAGTATTTTCAAAAGGGCCTGTCGATACTAAAATTGAATCATCAGTTCCAATGAATGAAAGTTCGTGACGTATATCAACATTCCAGGGCCCACTACAGGTTATATCTCTGATGAGTAAAAAAGAAATGAAATCCTTCGTGTTTTCGTTATTTCCTTTTGGGTATAATTTTAATCTCCATCTGCTCTTCCCCATTGTGTCCACAACGAAGACAGGACTTAGAAGGTATTCACCGTTCTTTAGCGAAGAATAACCAAAATTTTCTATTTTCCACGTAAAAGTAAAAGACATATTTTCATTAATGCTATCACAATCCATTTTTGAAAATTTCTAATGCCGCACTACTTTACAAACTGATTCGTAGCCAATTATCAGGGAGGAAAATAGTTTTTGAGGGATCAGTCGCTTGCCGTAACTATAAGAGGGCGCTGAAGTTGCAATGAGGAGCGGAAAAGTGCTCCAACATGGAGGCCCAGTAAACAAATTACTTTACTCTCTCATTATAATTTTGAAAAAAAACGAACATAATTGCTTAAAATTCTGTGTTAAGTTACGATTAATATTAAATAGAAATAACGAAAATACAATAGAGTTTCCAAAGGGAGAGGGAAAGAGTGAGAAAAGGTTTCAACGAGAAGTATCCCCTCATTCCTATTGGTCTTCTTAGGTTCCTTTCACACCAAACGATTCCGAGTCTGTAGCGATCTTTCCAATTCACAGCGATTCTGAATGAACAAAGATTTGTCTTCACACCGCCACGGGTCACTCATTCTTCCATCAGTTACTATCGAACATGGGTGCAGTTTTTAATGTTTTAAGACGATTAACGTTTTAAGCTATTAATTTCACTACTGTATCCTTATTAATTTATTTTCAAATTGATATACATAAAACAAAAAATATAAGAGCGGTTTTATTTATTTAATTTTTTATATCTTGCCTGTTAGTATGAAGTGTAATTATAGTCTGGAAAGTAGTAACAAATAATAAATATGTATTGTAACGTCATGTAAATTATTTTCAAGCCGTCCAACTATATCCAAGAAATTATTGTTTTTGTTTTAATTTAGCTTGTGCTGTATGGCAACATTGTATACATAGTTTGAGTTTTTGTTTTGATCTGCTTTACCCTTAATAGGTTTTTCGTGGAATTTTGTGAGAGTGCGGTCGGTTGAAAGGTTGAAGAGGTGGTGTATTATTTTCCACAAGTCTCAAAAGGTTGTATCCTTTTATTTATTATTATTATTTTAGTTGGTTCCCTCTTCAGAGCAAGAGGGGTTTTTTTCCACTTCCTTTGGTTTGATTTTTTTTAGTAATTTTCCAATTTCTAAGATTCAAGCTGAGTCATTCCAGTTTTATCATCACCGATGTTGAGGAACAACTTATAAACACTAATATTTCAATAATGGAATCAGAAATTTCAAAATTCTTCAGATCTTCTGTAAGGGATGCAGAAATCATTTTACGAGCTGGGCAAAAAATTATATCTGAAATCAATATATTAGTAGAAAGTAGTCAAGGATCCTCTCATATTCCAAAATCCAACCCACAGCTATTACAAGCAGAAATAAAGAATAAAATTGCTCGTCATGAGAACATAAAAAGTATGTCTTTTACCCGTAATGGAAAAATAAGATTTTCTACGCCAGACCCAGTATGTGCAGCACAAATACTATCTCTTGAAAAAATTTTAAACGTGTCGGTTAAAACTAATATTCTTTGGGAGGGAATCACATCTAGATTCCTGATTTATGAAATTCCACTTGATATATCTCTGGATGAGATTGCAAAAGAACTACAAGAAACCAATAATTTAGAAATAATAGAAATGAGAAGATTTATTAAAAAAGGGACTCGGCAACAATTCTCACCAATATTAATCACAATACTCGGGACAACTTTACCGGAAACTATAAAACTGTGGTTCATTAATCACAGAATCCAAAATTTCATAGATAAACCAAGACAATGTACAACCTGTTTCAGTTTCCTGCATTCTACCAGATTTTGCCAAAAAACAGCAATATGTATCAACTGTGGTGTTTCGCATCCAGGACAATGTTCTAATAACTCGAGATGCATAAATTTCAAAGGTGATCACCCAGCTAACTCAGTAAACTGCTCCGAATATATAAAAGAAAAAAAGATATTGGAATTGAAATGTGAACAACATCTTACATTGGGAGAAGCGCGAAGAAGATTTCGTGACAATAAAAAGACATCCTATTCTGCAGCAATCCAGAATAATACAATTATTCCAAATATGCAAGACTATCTAGAAAAAAAACTAGAAAACATGCTGACACACACACACATCTTTTCAAACAATTTTAGAAAAGCAAACCTCATTAATTATGCAAGCTTTTCAAAAAACAATGGAATCTGTTCTTTCCCACCTTAGCAAGATTTTTGAAATGGGAAAATCAAGCCATTCCCCATTACGAAAAAAAAAAGCTCTAGGTAACAAATCCTCAATCCATGAAACACGTGCATCTAGTGAAAGTGGTGCATCCAATAACATAGACATAGGATAATTATGGAATTATGATGGGTTTTTGTAAATACTTTCCTTTTTTTTTCGAATTTTGATTTGGGGGCTAATTATTGTCTTCATTAGTTTATTTTTCTTTCCTCAAAGGGAGGATAGTTTTCTCTAGCTAATTTTTTTTCTTTAATATTTATGAATATAATTCAATGGAATTGTAGAGGCCTCAAAAATAAATCCATATGGTTAAATATCCCTCCCTTTTCTGAAGCAGATATCTGGATTTTTCAAGAAACCTTTTTATCAATTCACGATAATATATATTTCCCAAATAAAACAATTTTTAGAAAAGACAGAGAAGACAGATCAGGTGGTAGTTTAGTAATAGCTGTTCCTTCAAATATTTCTGCACAACAGATTCCTCTATACAGTTTCAACAAATCAAAGATTTAGAAGTCCTCGCAATTAAAATAGATGTTCGAAATATTTCATTTTATATTGTAAATATTTACGCTCCACGGGGATTTAATATTATATTGATTAAATCTTTTCTTGAATCCCTAACGGCTCCAATATTCATTTTTGGTGATTTTAACCTTCATCACCCGATGTGGGGATCGAATCACATCTCAAGGTATAGTAATGAATTTGTTGAATGGATTACTGATTCTAATTTGGTTCTTCTTAATACGACTGTTCCCACATATAGAAGTTCAGCAGGTACAGCATCATTAATAGATCTCACAGTTTGTTCTTCAAGCATGTCTGGATACTGCAATAGTTATGTTTTAGATAGCTCTTTTGAAAGTGATCATAGTCCAATTATTACAGAGCTTTCTCTCTTCAATTCAAATAAGCGAATTTTTAAAAAAGTAAACTGGCAAGCTGTTATGAACGAAACGCATTTTATTTTAAATAATCCAGAAGTTTATTCTGAGAATCTTTC